>JAKELI010000091.1:0-123293 GCA_021525025.1 Lactarius hengduanensis | reverse complement strand
GAGCACTTACGAACTGAAAAACCAAACAGAGACGCAATTAGCAGACTTGAAGGAGAGCACGCACTGGAAGGTGAGGGGTAAGTTACGATAATGGAAAGCCAAGGACAGGCATTAATTAGCAGCATACAACCTAGCAAGGCAGGCAACCATTCACATTGTGAAGAGCCCAGGAAGATATCGTGAGGAAGCTAAAAAATGCACTGCAGCCACTCACAGACTGGAGAAACCGAGGACAGCTGTCGTCAGCAGGCTTCAAACGCAGCGACGCACCGCAGCCACTCACGAACTGGAGAGCCGAGGACAGCCGTCGTCAGCAGGCTTCAAACGCAAGCGACGCACCAGCAGCAACTCACTTGCTGGAGAGCCGAGGACAGCCGTCGTCCAGGCAGGCTTCAAACGCAGCGACGCACCGCAGCCACTCACGAACTGGAGAGCCGAGGACAGCCGTCGTCAGCAGGCTTCAAACGCAGCGACGCACCGCAGCCACTCACGAACTGGAGAGCCGAGGAAGCCGTCGTCAGCAGGCTTCAAACGCAGCGACGCACCGCAGCCAACTCACTCTGGAGAGCCGAGGACAGCCGTCGTCAGCAGGCTTCAAACGCAGCGACGCACCGCAGCAACTCCACTTGCTGGAGAGCCGAGGACAGCCGTCGTCAGCAGGCCTCAAACGCAGCGACGCACCGCAGCCACTCACTTCCTGGAGAGCCGAGGACAGCCGTCGTCAGCAGGCTTCAAACGCAGCGACGCACCGCAGCACTCATTGCTGGAGAGCCGAGGACAGCCGTCGTCAGCAGGCTTCAAACGCAGCGACGCACCGCAGCCACTCACGAACTGGAGAGCCGAGGACAGCCGTCGTCAGCAGGCTTCAAACGCAGCGACGCACCGCAGCAACTCACTTGCTGGAGAGCCGAGGACAGCCGTCGTCAGCAGGCTTCAAACGCAGCGACGCACCGCAGCCACTCACTGACTGGAGAGCCGAGGACAGCCGTCGTCAGCAGGCTTCAAACGCAGCGACGCACCGCAGCCACTCACGAACTGGAGAGCCGAGGACAGCCGTCGTCAGCAGGCTTCAAACGCAGCGACGCACCGCAGCAACTCACTTGCTGGAGAGCCGAGGACAGCCGTCGTCAGCAGGCTTCAAACGCAGCGACGCACCGCAGCAACTCACTTGCTGGAGAGCCGAGGACAGCCGTCGTCAGCAGGCTTCAAACGCAGCGACGCACCGCAGCCACTCACTTCCTGGAGAGCCGAGGACAGCCGTCGTCAGCAGGCTTCAAACGCAGCGACGCACCGCAGCAACTCACTTGCTGGAGAGCCGAGGACAGCCGTCGTCAGCAGGCTTCAAACGCAGCGACGCACCGCAGCCACTCACTGACTGGAGAGCCGAGGACAGCCGTCGTCAGCAGGCTTCAAACGCAGCGACGCACCGCAGCCACTCACTCGCTGGAGAGCCGAGGACAGCCGTCGTCAGCAGGCTTCAAACGCAGCGACGCACCGCAGCCACTCACTCGCTGGAGAGCCGAGGACAGCCGTCGTCAGCAGGCTTCAAACGCAGCGACGCACCGCAGCCACTCACGAACTGGAGAGCCGAGGACAGCCGTCGTCAGCAGGCTTCAAACGCAGCGACGCACCGCAGCCACTCACATCCTGGAGAGCCGAGGACAGCCGTCGTCAGCAGGCTTCAAACGCAGCGACGCACCGCAGCCACTCACATTGCTGGAGAGCCGAGGACAGCCGTCGTCAGCAGGCTTCAAACGCAGCGACGCACCGCAGCCACTCACTTACTGGAGAGCCGAGGACAGCCGTCGTCAGCAGGCTTCAAACGCAGCGACGCACCGCAGCCACTCACGAACTGGAGAGCCGAGGACAGCCGTCGTCAGCAGGCTTCAAACGCAGCGACGCACCGCAGCCACTCACTGACTGGAGAGCCGAGGACAGCCGTCGTCAGCAGGCTTCAAACGCAGCGACGCACCGCAGCCACTCACTCGCTGGAGAGCCGAGGACAGCCGTCAGTCAGCAGGCTTCAAACGCAGCGACGCACCGCAGCCACTCACTCCTGGAGAGCCGAGGACAGCCGTCGTCAGCAGGCTTCAAACGCAGCGACGCACCGCAGCCACTCACCAACTGGAGAGCCGAGGACAGCCGTCGTCAGCAGGCTTCAAACGCAGCGACGCACCGCAGCAACTCACTTCCTGGAGAGCCGAGGACAGCCGTCGTCAGCAGGCTTCAAACGCAGCGACGCACCGCAGCCACTCACCACTGGAGAGCCGAGGACAGCCGTCGTCAGCAGGCTTCAAACGCAGCGACGCACCGCAGCCACTCACTTCCTGGAGAGCCGAGGACAGCCGTCGTCAGCAGGCTTCAAACGCAGCGACGCACCGCAGCCACTCACCAACTGGAGAGCCGAGGACAGCCGTCGTCAGCAGGCTTCAAACGCAGCGACGCACCGCAGGCACTCACTCGCTGGAGAGCCGAGGACAGCCGTCGTCAGCAGGCTTCAAACGCAGCGACGCACCGCAGCAACTCACTTGCTGGAGAGCCGAGGACAGCCGTCGTCAGCAGGCTTCAAACGCAGCGACGCACCGCAGCAACTCACTTGCTGGAGAGCCGAGGACAGCCGTCGTCAGCAGGCTTCAAACGCAGCGACGCACCGCAGCCACTCACAGGCTGGAGAGCCGAGGACAGCCGTCGTCAGTAGGCCTCAAACGCAGCGAAGCATCGCAGCCACTCACATACTGCAAAGTAGATCACCAGCATGATCAAGTCTATCAATCTGAAGAGCGAATAATAACGTCACTCACCCACTAGAAATTGGACGACATCAGGCGTAATGAGGCATATAGCCCAAATTATGACCCTGTCAACACTTACCCAGATATATGGAAATGCAAATAGACATTTCCGAACTATACTCTCTGCACCTTTGACCTCGAACCCAGAACCAGAATGGACGCTGCAATGTCCGTTAGGATCGTCACTCGCTTCGTCGTTCCAAATGGCGCACTAACCGGTTCAAAGCCGTCTTGACACTCAATTTTAAATTACTCTTCTGCACAGTTAAAAGCATCAATGCGACGGTATCCTCATTCAATGCTGCAGCTGTCTTCTCAATGAGATCATCGCAACGCCTATTTTGCTTATGCATTTCTGCCGAAGAATAATCAGAACGTAACCCTGGCATTTGACTCTGAACTCACGTTCTAATCGCACAAATCCAACATGATCACCAAGGGGACGCAGGTAGTGCTCTTGAAATCGCTTCTCCGCTACCTCAGATACGTTGTCATCTGGGTTTCCGTAGTCATCCAAATCGATTTTGACGTTTCGCCGAAACTGGTCGTACTTCGTAAATATAACAACGACAGGGACTTGACATCATCGTGTTACTTTAGCATAGTCACGAATGTTCGTAACGACGTACCATTCTGGTCTGGGCATATGTTGTTGAGAAATCTCAATCGAGCTCTGGTCGATGGTTGTCCATTGGGACGCAGTACCTCAAAAAATATGTCGGTCAGCTGTCGTGATCGTGAACATTCGATCGTCCAAACCATATTGCATGTAACTTGTCTTTTAGTCGCTTTTCTCCACATTTGCGTTCGATGAATGCTTGTAAAATAGCAAGTTCCGTTTTGCTACCCGACTCAACTCCGCGTGAGTCATGAAAAATGTATCCCGTATGATTTGAGAACACAAGTTCGTGGTCGATCGTATGCTCGCCTCGCTGGCTCGATGTTCAGAACCAACCGAAGAGACGTACTATTGTCACTTACATCCATGGACGGGTTGAGTGTAACCTGGTTGGCAGTGAGACCAGACTCGCAGACGAAAAAGTTGAACCACGTACACTCTTCCCCTTCCCGGTTAATAACGGGGCTCTCCGTCGTCTCGCAGACTCGTTGTAAGATAGACGTTTTTCCAGCATTTGCTCGTCCTATAATCAGTACTCGGAACTTGATCTCTGGAAGGCGGCGGGGTTGTTGCGTGTTCATTGTCAATGGTCAAGAGTTGCAGATCGATGGTTGCCACGGTCACCTTCCTTATTTGACCATGACCGGATATGGGTCAAAGGCATTCGATCTCCGACAAGACGGACCGTGGACTTTCCCACTCCTACAGTAACACGGATGCGCGCCATCACCCTGCTTTTGGACTCGGGGCCGCCCTTGCCTTCTCCGTAGGTTCGACTGGGGCTTGCCCAGAAGGTGACCACACGCACGAACACGCGCGACGCGCCCCGTTCCAGGCCCTACTTACCCGGCCCTTGCGTCCACTCGTATGGGGAGACGTCCATACCACGGATTGCCACGCTTCTCAGGCACCAAATCCCATCCTTCCTGGAACCTAACTTCAGGTGTGTGTGCTACAGTAGTACCCGTATCGTCCATTGACGCCATGCGTTCTTTTAAAGTGGGGATTTCGGCGACTTTGCGTCCATCGTGGCGCACATGAAGAAAATTGCAGGTGTGCACTTTGTCTGTCTGAAACGCTGACGTAGTGTTGGAAAAAGGACGTCGACTTGTCATTGCTCGACTTTGGTGACCTCCATGATGGTATGTGACGCGTTTCCCTCCCCCTCGATCTAGTCTGACTCTACGAATAGGCTCCAGCCTCTCGAATGGATTCCCGCCTGTCTTCCCGTATCCCTTACCTCATCGCGTCCAGAGCTTGGGTTTGACCGCGCGCAGTCCAACCAGTTTTTCTCCCAACTGCCCTATGACGTGCTCGCCATCGGAAAGTATGCGATTTTAAAAATTCTCTTCCATGCAGAGCTGATGCATGTGACGCGCATCCAGCCACGAGCTGTACATCTACGCAAATGCGCTCGACATGCACCAGAATTTTGCCCCCAAGTTCCCCGGCCGGTACCTCTCAATATCACCATCCTGGGCCCAAACGGCTCCCCGGTCAGCGTTCCCGTCGGAAGTTAGTTGCAACTTGGTCATGAGTGCCGTCGGTGATTGTATGGCTTGGTCGCAGGTCGCTTCGCCAAGTTCAAGACGCGAAAGTGAGTCGAACACCTCAGCTTGGCGCCAGCAATGTCTTATATCGTGTAGGGGCCGCAAGGTCACCTCTCTCGGCGTCATTTATGACTTTACCGGAAACGATCACAATAAAAGGTGGAAGACATGGTGAAAGAAGCTTGGGTCCTATACTTGGCTCTCAAGGGCTCGCACTGACATCTGCCCAGTTTGCAGATACAATCAAGGATGCCGGACTTTTTCCTTCTTGTTGGGTACGTCCCCATAGCCCGCCTCCCGTGGCTCGTGATTGAACGTTGTCGAATCGAAGCATATGCCCGTGGCACGTGACCATTGTGAGTTTCGTGATACTTATGACACGTGATGTGCATTGAAGCGCTATTTTCACTGGCAGGGCCTCTCTTCTTCAGGCGCCGTCCGGGACGACGCCGATTCTGATTCTCGGCGGGCACACGCACCGAGACTGCCGTAAGCATCGGAAGCGTGCGCGTTGTTCGTATGTTCACTTTTGCGCTACTCAGTGCAGTTCGATGGGCGTTCGATTGCTCTCTTGAAGCGGGTGGTACATGGGAACACTTGGTGAGGAATTGTCATTACTAGTTACCGTCGTAGTCTAATTCCGGGTAGCTTGTCATCCTATCTGTTGCACGAGGCAGCGACAGGGTCTATCTTTAGGCGTGGATCTCGACCATCGAGGTAGCAAGCGGAACCTCACAGTGAACTGTCGTTACCTTGATCCAAACCATGTCATTTACGAGAGATGGAATAGACCTGCATTGGCATTGTTTCCTAAACCTATTGCTCGCCAGTACCACACAAATCAAATAGCCGCGATTCGTCATTCGGCACGTCCATAGGCCGAAAAATCACCAAAGGGCTTGAAGCGCTGGCCGCACGATTTGACCTCGACTTCGAATTCGGCATGGCACCACGAGACTACACGCTCTCGCGGGACCCATCCCCGTCAAGTGGCTCGCTGCTGAGCCTGATCGCGGACCAGGTCCTGCCGACGGCGCTGACGGTGGACAATACACGGGCAAACATCCCCAATACCATCATCACCAACTCAGGGAGCCTGCGGTTCGACATCCACGCAGGACCGTTCACGAAGAACGACCAGCTGGCCGCATCCCCGTTCACAAACGCATTCGTGTTCATTGCAGGCGTCCCCTTAAGCGTCGCAAGCGCGGTCCTGCTCGCGTTGAACGGTGAAGGCGCGAATGGACCGTCGCGAGCTTGCTGAAGCGGCCGAGCGCTATGCGCGTGGTGACGTAGAGACTCGATACAGGCTCTCTGGCCCGAGGATATGCATGCGCCGGCGGGACCCGAACGCCGTGCGGCAGAATCTAACACCTGGATACGTGACCAAAGACGTAGGACCATCCCACCTCTTCACGCACAGAAGCTAATCCATCGTTTCCAAGGCATGCCGGCGGGTGATGATACATTACACACGCCACTGCCGTTCTTCAGCTTTTTTTTTTTTTTTTTTTTGAATCGTGTTTATTCCGGGGCAGTAGAGCATACAAAGCTGGTCCTAAACTCCCTACAGAGCTAGATTTACGTAACTGGTAAGGTCCAGAGACCTGCGCTAAACGAGTGTTGAATGTGTCCGAGGAATTGAAACCCCGGCACAGAGCCACCTCACCAGAGGAAGGCCAAGAACCAACGGGGGCTGAAGCCAAGATATGTAATGAAGTCCACGTCGCTCTGTATGTGTCAAGCACCTCAACAGTCCCCCACGCCGGTCCCGCGCCCATTCCTACATTCGTCGGCTACTAACGAACACAACATACTTATGGTCCCTCATGGACCCCGCTTGTTACGGTTTCGCCCTCGACCGTCCCCCGATCACCTGTCAAGACCCCGAAGAATACCGCGAAGAGGAGAAGTCCCTCGAATATTGCCGAGGAGGAAACCCAAGTTATGAGGCTCGTGGCTGAGAGTGCCCGACCTACCAAAGCTGAGTCACGTGACTATCACTACCACCCTGGAAGCGCTCAGAAGCCTTGGGAGTAGATCACGTGATCTCTCGTAAAACGCCCGTCATGTGACCCTGGCACGTGACCTGGCTAGACCCGCACCAGAGGGTTCCAGATGAGCTTGTGCCTGGACCGACCTAGACCGCCTCGTGTTTGATGACTCGTACGTATCTGATCGATTGTGCCTTGATTCTGATGAATTATGCCTCGTGTTCCCTTATCGCTGACTCGTGCCATGAGTGCCTTATGCCATTGGCTGACTCTTATCTCTGACTCATTGTGACTCATTCCTAGGACCCGTGTATTAGGGTTTCAGAGTTGCAAGCTGAGGTTCAAACCTCCTTGCTGTAGTATATAGTGCTGGGCTTATGGTCGCTGAAGACCTAAGCTTAACTTCTTGGACTATACCACCCAACTGCCTTGCTACTTCTAGCTGTCTGCTGGTTGTACGCTGAATAGACCTTTGGTTGTTCTACCCATCCTGTCCTTAGCTGTTGGCTGTCTGTAAAGCGCCATATCCCTTCTTTCCTTTCCTTTCCCCTCGCTGCCGTCTTATCCCGACGCGCTGTCCATACTCCGCTTTATTGCATTCGCTGCCTCCCTTACCTTGTGGGCCGCCTTTATACAACTTTCAACCCGAGTCGTGCAACGCCGAGTATCCAAGTTCGACATCCGCTGTGATCGTTTGGTCTACGTGTAGCCCTATCGCCGAATATAGGAAGTACGCCCGGTGGAGCGTAACACCGCTACACGGCGACTTTGCTTTCAATGCTGTACACAAGTCCAAGGTCCCCAAATGGCGTCACTTGCAACCGGGTGACTAGGCTGGTGCCAGACTGCCGGGAGTACCATGGACCGTCACATTACCGGTCGTGCTTGAGGGTGTGTTCCAATCAGGGCGGTTCTGCCACATCCGAGTTGGCGTCGGAGTTTCAGTCAGGGGTTGGTAGGGAGTGGTGCGGAGTGCGGAGAGTGAAAATCGGGAGTGAATAGTGGACATGTGGTGCGGTAAGCTCCCGTGTGTGGGAAGCGTTGGTGATATGGGGCCGGCATGACAAGCCGGGAACCTGGGGTGGTGGGGAGTGCCACGAGGGGATTGGTAATGAGTGCCCCTGTCAGGAATATTGCCTGAGCGAGAATCGAACCCACAGGCCCGACCCAAGCTCTCCCGAGCAGGGTGGGGGGGGAGGGCAGGAACCACTGCACCATCCACCCCCGCCGTTCTTCAGCTTGCCAGCGACGCCACAGGTAGGAATGACAATGCGGCACGGCGATTGATCTGGTTTTTGTGAACTTTATTGGGAGCCAGGTGGTACAGGTGTTGAATAAACTGCAGACGACCATGGCGTACACGAGCGCAGAAATAATATCATACACGCCGATACTTCTGAACGAAAGTGCTGGGTATGTTTGCGGAGGTCAAGTGGAATTGGAATAGACGCGCGTGAATGGAGTGTGTGGTTGTTTGTGCGGGTGACCGGTAACTTGTCTCGCGTTGCACTCTTCGCCCTCTCTACAGTACCTCTCTCCCTTTTTCCCTTCTGTCTTGCACTCGCTTTCTCCTTGTTGCAAGCGTGGGCGAACCTTCAACTTTATCTATCTTTTCGTCTCTCACACCGCTCTCTTTCTCCCTAACCCTCTCTCCTGCTCTATCCTTCACAATGGACGACACAGTCCACTCTTGCAACTCCTTATGGCTTCGATCTTGACATGATGAAGGTTCATCTCTTTCTCCGCCCCCCTCCGTTTTCCTTACCACTCCGGTTGACTGATCGAATCGATCCATTCAGTGGACCATGGATACCGTTGGTGGTCCTGACGCCAAGAAGGCGCGATGGTCCCCCAACTCGTTTGGTGCTCCCACCTCAAATGGTCTCGTCACCCCCACCTCCCGTGATGCGTTTGCAAACTGCGGTTATGGCTCCCAGGCAGGCATCCCTCAGACTTTCTCTAATTGCTCTCCGGCCTTCCGGCTTTTCCGGACCCCTCTATTCCACTCGTCCACTGGAAACATGGCCGGCCAGCTGAGCCCTAGCACTGCGAATGCCTTTGCTCAGCAACAGGCACAGCAGCAACAGCAACAACACCAGATTCAGCAACTCGGCAGCAGCAGCTCAACGGTGGCGCTGGCTACGGTTTTGGAGGGTAAATTTTGCCGGTGTACGCCTATTGTTCTTCCTAATTCGTTAGAACTCACTCACATAAATGTATCGTGTCCACAATAACAGGGTTTCAACGCTCCACTGACTCCCTCTCTCTGCCTTGCGTCTCCTGGCAGTCTCCTGGCAACTACTCAGGAGCGGCCCTTATTGCCGCTTTCACTGCCTTTAATAACGCCACCGGTCTCACCGTCTACGTTATCAACCTACCCGCAACCGCATCCGTTGACGATCTCCTGAACCCTGTCCACTTTGGCCCCCTCGAGTCCATCCGAATCCTCCCCGGGAGGTCTTGCGTTTTCCTCTCCTTCCTAGTTGGCTCTACTGCCGGCGTGTTCCATGCCGATGCAACCATCAAAAAACACTCTCTGCATGGCCAGGAGCTCAAGATTGGCTGGGGAAAGCCGTCCCCAGTCAGGTCGCCCGCCGTCGCCATCAGTCAGAGCAATGCGAGCCGTAACGTCTATCTCGGTGGGTTTGAGGAAGATACGATCGAGGAGCAACTTCGTGATGATCTAAGTCGCTTTGGTCTCATTGACCAGGTCAAGATTGTCCGAGGTAAGATCATTGGATTTGTCCACTTCCTCAGCATCTCTGTTGCGACAAAGGCAAAATTTTCTTCTACTTGTGCGCGCCGCAGTCCATTAATTCGATTTATTTTTCTAGGTTGTGAACATACCGCCTACAGAACCTGCATAGGCCAGGAAGCGTGTCAACTACAGAAAGGACCGTTGCGCATATATTCCCAAGTCTCAGCAAGCGGCTGCGCAGGCGGTTCTGGCCGTAGCAGCTCAATCCCTTGTGGCTCAATTCGCCGCAGCTTCACTCAGTCCAATCAACACTGGTGTTGGAAGCTTTGGGGCGTTCGGACCTTATTCGCTATTCACGCCCGAGGGATTCGGAGTTGCCGGGAGCGCGAATCGGACCGTGTACCTTGGCCGCTGAGCCTGATCGCGGACCAGGTTCTGCCGACAGCGTTGACGATGAACACACACGAGCAAACATACCCAATATCATCATCGCTAACTCGGGAGGCGTCGAAACAGACCTCCGCGGTGTCAGGATCTCTCGCGCCGCTTAGCAAGGATGGAAGAATTCGGCGACGAAAAGTAGAACGACGGTCCGGTTCGTCAGTTTATGTCACCCAGTATTGCATCGCCCTTATTATGTGGCGAAATCACAGAACGACATGCTCAAGGGGTGCACCGGGTGCCCGAGGTTGTCCGCGCTGTATGGACGGCTATAGACACTGCGGAGGTGTGGAAAAGGTGAGCAACGTAGATTCCGACTACCCTGTGAAATTCATTCGGACCTCAACAGGCCGAATCAGCTCTCGCCATATTAGGGGGAGCGCCCTCTTGGGCCACATCAGTTCTCCTACGACTCTGTTATCACTACCCGAATACATGGACGTCAGCCAGGCGGATGTCATTGTTCGGTCATCCGATCATGTCGATTTCCCTGTCCACGAGGCGATCTTGGCTACCTCATCGTCAGCATACAATGATATATTTTCTCTCGCCCAACCATCCAACGAAACTGTCGATGTGCTCCCGATTGTCCAGCTATCCGAGGGTGCGGGACTAGTTCGGGCCCTCATCACGGCACTATATCCGATCTCCTTCGAGACAGTGACGCCCACCTCGTATTACAGAATTTTGGCTCTGCTCGCCGCTGCTCAGAAATATGAGATGGGTACCGTCCAGTCCTCTATCCGCGCCGAGGTCGGCCGCGAGAGGCTATCTCAGGCTTTCTCGGTGGAACGCAGGTGTCCCGTGCGTATGCCATTGCGAGCAGCAACAGGCTGATACCAGAAATGGAGATGGCCGCGCGTCTTTCTCTGGGTCTTCCCATGACGTTTGAATATTTTGGAGCCGAGCTGCGACTGTTTGAAGGCTGGGCACTGCACGCGCTCGTCGAGTTTCGAATTCTCTACATGAACAACCTCAACTCGTGCTTTCGACTCCTTCCTCGACGCACCTGTCCTTCGAATATTTGGGTCGCTTGTCCCGGACTGAGGCATCATCCCTCTACTCTCAAGTCCTCGTTGAAAATTTCGCTAGGGGCGTCTGACCCGCTCGCCCCCCGTGGTGAGCCTGGAGGCGGCGGAGAAGGCACTCAGAGTCTTCCCGCGTGGCTGCACAACATTTTTAGGGAAGAAATGGGTTGCTCATCACGGGCACTCGCTCTAGAAAGGGGAGAAATATATCGTGGAGCTGGAACGTGCACTGACCCAAACACGGAACAAGGTAGGTACTCTCAATCAGATGTCACTTTCCTTTTTTGATCTGTTCGCAGACTACGCTCGAGGTTTCTTGGGGTCCATGTTCGTGCGTCAACTATCCCGGTGGCTCTCGCGATGTCTAGTAACTAAGGAAACACCCTCGCTGGGGTACTGGCGGCAGTGAAAAGTCAAATTACGGTTAAGTTAACATAATTCGAACAGAAGGACTCTTAGTGTGTAACACAGCAAAGAGCTCGAAAGTTTATAATAACGTGAACAGTAGTTTTTACAGTGCAAATTACCGGTCCTAACCGCCAGGGAAGCCAGTGAACTCGAAGTTCCAATCATTATAATACGGGCTGCGACCGGCGATATAGAAGCCAAGGGAGTAAGCAGGGGCCCGGGGAGTGTGTACTGTGTGTCCCTGGACTTTGTTGTCTATCACAGTCTATGGACATTTACTATATATACCCTTACGGTTCTGTGTCGGGTACCTCGCGTATACAACCGCTGGTTGCAATCGGCCTGGACCTATAGCATATGAGCTGGGGTATGGCAAGAGTGTCTGCTAAAGTGACAGTGCAAAGTCAAACGCTGATTACTGCTGATTACCTTAACGTGCGAATTGAGTGTACAGCCTTATGGAATTCTAGACTCGGAAGTGTTGACTTTTGTGGGATACGCACGTCTTTCTAGCACCCCTTGGGCCGACGGCTACAAGAAAATAGCACATGAGATGGTGAACAGGGGCCAAAGAACCTGAACTAGGTCGCGACTCGCCTCGACATCAAAGCTCATCAGCAAGACAAAAAGTGACTAGAAGAACTAGATCTAGTTCCACTAGTCCCCTAGTTCTGACTAGGGCCAGGAAGGTCTGGCTAGCACTATGACAATGTCCCTAGATCTAGTCATCCGATTAGCAACCTAGATCATACTAGATCTAGGACAAAATATATAATTTAACTTGTAGTACTTGTCAGATGACATAATATCACATGTATTTGTCATTTGTCACCTATCTTATTTATTTATTTATTATTATTATTATTATTAATTATTAATTATTGCATCTGATCAGTGCATTATAAACAGCACTGCACAGGATTTGAACCGAAGACCATGTCAGCTGACATATTTTCCGAGTTGAACATTAACCACTACACAAACATGTCTTTACTATTTACCCTACTATATTTTATTTATGTACCAGGCCCTGCTAGAAAATCTTGTAGAGGTAGAAATCTGAATGCTAGTAGTGTTACTAGTAGAGTCATAAAAAATAGTAGAAATCAATAGAAATTTGAACACTGTTACTAGGTCTACCTAGTACTAGGCTATTCTGCTGGTGTGACTAGATCAACTAGGATGTTGTCTAGAATTCCAACAATAAAACTGGGGGTGCTGGCACGACTAGAATGTAACTAGCACTAGTCTATCTAGTCATACTAGTCACACTAGGCATTTCTAGCTGATTTGATCTTGCTGATGGCCTCGACATCGCACAGACTCACAGTCGCAGTGGCATTATGCATATGCTATCACTATTCATCACAGTTTCTTGGGAAATCGGGCCGTGTGCATTGGAAAGCCACACACCATGTCTGAAGGAAACGGCCGATTATACTGTACACCGACGACATATGAGCCCGCAGATGGAGCCGGGACGTCCCAAGCCTGAGAGGAAGGCGGTCAGATTCACAGATGCTGATTTTGCTTTGCAGGGGCACAGGCGCTCAGGATTCAATCTCTGTTTGCATTCCTATTCCACGGAGGAGCTCGTGGTTGAAGGAATTATCGCCCTTTCGAGTACGGAGGTGGAATATGTGGGTAAGGTAAGGAGGCCAAAGACGCGGATGCACCCCCGGGCCGGCCCTTCCCGCTGAGCCCCGTCAGCGATCCGTCGGCGCTTCAGCGCTCGCTCTCGCAAGCATTGGCTTGTCATCGGTTCCCAGACAATTGAACGGGAGCGTTGGAGGATGGCAATCTGTAGAAGTGCGGACGAGAGTAGTATGGACGCATGGTCCGGAATCGTGGTGTTACAGACTGGGTAGGAGTATGCAGTCGCCCAAGCGGCGTAGAATTGCTAGTGTACAATGGAAAAAAGGATGTCAAATATGGTAGCGTAGATTTTATGCGCCTTGGTCGGACCTGTACAGACGGAGGGGAGTAACCACATCTCGAGACGACATAGAAGACCCAATTGACCCGTACTTAGTCGACAATCATTGTCCGAACTTTATTGCCATGTTTGCGATAGCGAACGAGGTCGCACAGTGCCCGCCCACTGAACCACCGCAATTGGTCTCCAAGAGATTCGAACGTCATTGGGCGACCCAAGGTGAGACGAGCCGCATTCTCCAATTCTGGAGCAAGCCCCATGCTGCCCGCGATGGCACATGCACGGAACGCTTCAGCCTCAACTGGCGCAGGAAACGTGCCAAGTTTGATCCCGGCGCGAATATTGGATTGAACTGATTCCATGTCGTATTTCTGGCAGGCAGCGAGTAAAGCGAACACCTTTTCATAAGAGTCGGGTATGACGGGGGGAATGGGGTAAAGCAACGAGACTAGGCTATTCAGTAGGTCAGCGTCCTCTGACAATTGGATTACAGGAAGGCCGTCTACGAGTTCGTCGTCGGGTGGCTGGGGGAGAGAAAGCAGATCTTTGAAGAATGGTGACGACATGGCGAGCAATGACTTGCGGACATGGAAATCGACTTTGTCAGATGACCGAACGATAATATTTGCATCGGGTATGTCCAAAAACAATGGCACGAATGGAAGATCTGAGTTTTCGGAGGTTGGTTCTTCCTTCACGAGAGTCAGAGTTGAATTTGCCTGTGGGTGTTTGTATTAGTTATTGCGATGAAACCTAGTCACACCAATTATACTCACATTCTCTATCGTCCCATGAACGACAGCGGACATGGCCTCCCACAAATCGCGTATGACCTGGCTTGGCATGTCCACACATGAACAGCATCGAGAATAATAGATGTTATAGGCCTCGGATTTGATGTGGCCTGCCCGTGCATTTTCTAACTCGGCGAGATCGAAGAGATACGGGGCCTCCGCTATGGACGTGATGTAATCATCAAGCCACCGCGGAAAAGAGTGGCTATCAGAGGGATCTAAACAAGACAGAACTTGTACATCGTGGGGTAAACCAGAGTTTCTAAACTCAAGGAATCCTGATCTGAGATTGGTTCGAACTTGCTGGTGATACTTCCAAAGCTCATGAAGATAAGCGCCTGTCATGCCGGGGAATTTGAGCTTGTCTCCCAAATCCTCGATCGTCATTGAGAGGCGCAATGTAACTCGCGCAGCCTGAACCGCCTCTTGACGAAGTTCGTGCTGTTGTGCAAGGAAATAAACGAGGAGTGCTGTCTCTGGGCGAAGGAAAGGCGGATCCTGTCGAGAGATGGCACCTCGGATATGAGTCATAACTGAGTCCATTTGATACTTCTGAGCCACGGCTAGGAGTTCCATGGTCTTCTCTGGGGTCGAAGGAAGGACGGGAGCGACGGGGAAAATGAAAGTGAGGAGGCTATAGAGGGTTGCCTTGCTTTCCGGTAGTTCGACTACCGGAAGGACATCGGAAGTATTTGAGACGCTTTGAATGAGCTCTTGAAGTACCGGGGAGCAAATGACGATGTAAAGCTTAAGCACCCGGAAATCGTGGGAGTCGTAGGAGCGAAGGACGATATCCGAGCCGGGGAAATCGAAGTGAAGCGTCTCGTCCGAGGCAACATCGATCGGTCCAGGGGTTTCAGGAGGGGGTATAGACATGGTGTTAGAATTGCGGGGTATTATGATGTCGCTGGTAACCCACTGTAGCTTTTAAAAGACTCGGAGCCAGTGCTTCACAGCCGCATGCCTATTAGGATGAGGTAATGGTCATGTCATGAGCCGTGTTCCAGCCGCTCGTGCGCAGCAAGTGTGGGGAATCCAACAAATTACTTCACATCGATAAAACTTGGCGTTGTTGAATATTGAATGGTCGATGTGACGTCCACGCAGCACCCGCGGTCACAAGATCATGACGGCATCACCTAAGCGACCTAACAGAGTAAATTGCCAGCAGTCAGGTGAGCCATTGCACCGCAAGGAAGGAAATATATACTGTACGTGCTGCACAGCAGGAGTTCGGATAACCTATCATACAGGAGTTGTCTTATCAAACCATCAGGTTACGCCTATAGTTACGCCTCACCCTTGGCCTCACCTTCAATCACGCGTCTAAAACGCACGGTCACGTGGCTTCCACAGAGCGTCGCTTGACAGGGTTGGCGCTTCCTGAATTTACCGAATCCCATTGTACGACTTCGCCGTGGCTCCTTTCAACAACTGTGGTCGCTGCCGCCGTCACGGTGGTTTCCCCTCGCTTTGAAATGTTGTCGGGGTTGCCTCTGAACTCTACCAGCTATCTCTTACTCCCAGATGTCTCCAGTCCCTCCTCACGTCTCACCCGCCTCGACTTCAGGCGACGTGTTATCCATACAGAACTTACTTGACTCCCTTGGTGCGGACACCATCCTGCAGTCCAGGGATTCATGTGAGATTGCGTTCCGGAGCTCTACATTACTAGGTTTTCTCCCGTACTCGGCGCACTAATCCGAGACACCTCCAATTCCACTATCCTCGGCAACGCAGATGTACCGCTTCTTGTCGTCCAACTCCGAGAGCGGTGCGACCCTCATCAGCCTCCTCAGTTTAATTTTTTCCCTTTCCCCTACACTCCCGACGACATCGGCCATAGAAGACACGATGAAGCTCCTTTCAGCAGCTCAGAAGTACGAACTGAGTTCCGTGCTGGCCCACATGCGACTCTGCCTCGCTCAACGAGACCCACCTTTTTATCCACAAAGACAACGCATTCCGTGCATATTCCCTCGCTCAGAAGTACGGATTGCGTCAAGAGGCGGTAAATGCGGCGTAACTCACCTTGAGGTTCGTTTTGACCTTTCGAGATCTGGATGGAATACTCGAGGGAAAGCTCGACATCATGCCGGGTGTTTACCTTCATGAACTTTGGACATTCCACGAAAGATTTCGGACATACGTCAGGACAGACCTCCAAGGTTTCAGAAATTCTAGCGCTAGTTCTATGTGGTGAAGAACTTAAAGTGTATTTCGCGCGCTTCTTCAGGTATCCCGAGCTGGCTCGACTATATCATATCAACTGCCATATATCCGTTCCTCCGCGATTTCGTTGACTTCCAGAAGGCCTGGGTGCAACACGTCAAGGGGAGCACCGGATGCCCGTATTGTGGGGGCATATCGTCTGAGGTCGTCCGTACCGTATAGACGGATATAGACACCATTGTCCGTAGCAGTCTAGAAAAGGTGAGCCTCGTGGATCCCGATTACCCTGTGAAGTTCATTCAAATCCCCCAACAGGCCGAATCATCTCTCACCATATTAGGGGGAGAAACGCATTCTCGAGCTCACATCAGTTCTCCTACGACTTTATCACTTCCCGAATGCATGGACGTAAGCCAGGCGGATGTTATTATTCGGTCGTCAGACCATATCGATTTCCGCGTCCACAAGTCAATCTTGGCTACCTCTTCGCCAGTATTATATGTTCTCTCTCGCTCAACCTTCTAACAACAAGGCTGTCGATGGGCTCCCAGTTGTCCAGCTATCCGACGACGCCGGGCTAGTACGGGCTCTCATCACGGCACTATACCCAATCCCCTTCGAAATTCCCGCCTCTTACGACAGAATTCTTGCCCTGCTCGCCGCCGCCCAGAAATATGACATGGGTACCGTTTTTTCCTCTATCCGCTCCGAGGTCGGCCGCAGGAAGCTATCCACTCTCTCAAAGGGACACAGGTGTTTCGTGCCTATGCCATTGCGAGCAACAGCATGCTGATACCAGAAATGGAGATGGCCGCACGTCTTTCTCTGGGTCTCTCCATGACTTTTGAAGATCTTGGAGTCGAGCTGCGACTATTTGAAGGCGGGGCACTGCGCGCGCTGGTCCCCTCCTGCCAGCGCCACTCAAAGCCTCATCATTGTCCCAGCCCCGCGCCACTCGACGCCGCCGTAACAATCATTCGAAGTTACCTCAATTGGCTCAGTTTCCTCTGCTCTTGGAGTCACACAGACTCACACTGGCCCTCGCTTCATCAATCCCTCAACTTGGACGCTAGGAAGCCCTGCTGATCTACGAAGCCCCGTGGACCAAGCCGCCGACGCTCGCTCTTCACACCTCGTCCTCGCTTCCACTCTCCGGTACTTCTACCGTCTCATACTCGCTCGCTTGCATTAGCTGATAATGATGTTCTTATCCACTCTCCACCTGCCTTCGATCACCCCCACAGTCTCTCCACGGTTCCGATTTCGTCTGGTTTCAGTGCCTACCTGGGTGTTGGAAGGTCAGCTCGAGCCGGAGCCTGTGTGCACACTCTCGATCACTCCGATTTCCCTTCCCTACCATCGACCCCCACACTTACTTCCCTGAGCATTTATGATGTTCCCGAGATCGCGTCCACGCCCCATTTCTCGTTTTCTTTGAGTGCTGACAATAGTTGATCAGCCCGAGTTCGAGCCCGAGCCCGCGTCTTGACTTGCGCCAGGCGTCGCACCCTCCTTCCTCCACCACCTCCACGCTTATTCACAAAGACCACCGCTATGGTCCGCACAAAGCCTCTCACCATAGTAGTCAAACTCGGTGTGAATCCGCCCCTTCCTCCAACGGCTAACACGGCACGGCATCGACTCGTCCCTCTCCCCTTTCCCTCTCCCATGCGCTCTTCTTTGCGTAATGCGTCCACCACGGCGGCACAGGAACGTCCTCGATCGTTCATGAGACGATGCACCAACCGCTTTTGACGACGCTCTCCGCGATCGTCGAGGCCGACAGTCTGTCACAAAATCAGGAAGGAAGCGGCGGTCCAGGATTGGTGGATCACATCAGATCCACCAATCCGGGGGCAGAAGCATTGTCTATTGCCCATTTCAAATTTTGCGACATCGTCGTGCGTCTACGCTCTGCGGGTCACAAAGTCGTGCTTGTCAGTTCCGGCGCGATAGGCGTTGGCCCGCAGCGTATGGTGATACCTGCGCGCCCCAAAAGTCTTTCCGGAAAGCAGGCAAGTCCAAACATAAGCCAAGAAAGTATCTTCTCTGCTGACCCTTCGCATAGGCATTGGCTACGATTGGGCAGGGCAGATTGATTGAATTGTGGGATAATCTGTTTGGCCAGCTGGGTCAACCCATCGCCCAGGTGCTTCTAACGCGTGGGGACATTTCGGACGTGCGTTTACCTCGATCACTCCTCCTTCCCTGTTGTCTGCTCCCTCACTTGTGCACCTACCCATTGACGGTGACCCCCGAAATCTTGTCCGCACCACCTTCGCCTTCGATCGAGTCGGATTTCGAATGCCTGCCCTCCCCGGTGACACCGACAACAGACGATCAGCCTGAGTCCACGTCGGTGTCTGTGATCCTCTCGGAGCTTGAATCGTCCCCGTGTGCACTACCGCTCCCTCCTGGTAATTCACCTGCGTGACGCTGTGTCTCTCATTTCGCCTTCGACCCCCGAGTTTTTACCTCTGAAATGAGACTCAACGCTCGACTCTCTGTCACTCTGTCACCCGATCTGTCGTCCGAGTCATTGCTGTCGGGAGCTTTCAGCCAGTTCTCTCCGCCTTGCGAATTTGAGTCTGCCCCCATGTCTGCTGCCGGTATCATCCCGCTGAGTCATCGGCGAGTTGTCCTTGTCGTTGCTATGCGAATCCATCGGTATCCATCCTCTTTCCCGTGCCACTCGACTCCACCGCAGCCTCCGCCTCTCTCCCGCTTCGACTTCCCAGCTCTAGGTCTGTTCGCTCCATCTTTGCGCTCACCTTTGTCATCGTCACTGCGGTTCTAGCTCAACATTTCAGCAACCGTTTCCACTCGCGATGGCCTCCCCTGTCCCGAAACTATTCCAGTCCATCCAGGTTGGCACTGCCAACCTGCAGCACCGAGTCGTCTTGGCTCCCATGAAGCGGGCCCGCGCCGACGGGCGAAACGTCCTCGGTGAGCTCGGCCTCGAATACTACAAGCAGCGCACCAGCACCCCGGGCACTCTCGTCATCTCCGAGGGAACGTTCCTCGCCCTGCACGCAGGCGGAGCCGCCAACGTCCCCGGCATCTGGTCCGACGAGCAGATCGCGGCGTAGAAAAAAGTTCGTTCGCTTATGGCCCTTCTTCTCTGACGTGTATATTGAAGTTGTTTTCTCGTGTAGATCACGGACACGGTACACGCAAACGGGTCGTCCATTTATCTCCAGCTCTGGGTCCTCGGGCGTGTAGCCGAGGGCGACGTCCTTCGCAAAGCGGGCGGCTACGAGGTCGTCGCGCCGAGCGCAATTGCGCTCGAGGGCCACGAGACGCCGCGCCCGCTGACCGTCGCGGAGATCAAGGAATACGTGCAACTGTACGCGAGCGCTGCAGAGAACGCGGTGCTGAAAGCGGGGTTCGACGGAGTAGAGGTCCAAGTGACCAGTGGCTACCTCCTGGACCAGTTCCTCCAGCCCGTCACCAACACGCGGACGGACGAGTACGGCGGCTCGCTCGAGAACCATCTGCGCTTCGTGCTGGAAGTTACCGACACGGTGGTCAAGGCGGTCGGCGCGAACAAAGTAGGCCTACGTATCAGCCCGTATCTGACAATACAGGGTAAGTTTTTTTCCCCGCTTGCGTCGGCTACTGTAGATGACGCCGCTTTCAGGGATGGGGGTACCGGACCCGATCCCGACGTATACAAAGCTCGTGACGAGCATTCGCGACAGCTATCCTGACTTTGCGTACCTCCATGTCATCAAAATCACTCATATCGTCGGACCTGTGACGAGGCCGTCGACCAAGTTCCTGCGCGACATATGGGGCGACAGGCCATACATCGCTAATGGGGGGCTACGAGCGCGATACAGCCATAGAGGTGATCGAGAAAGAAGGTGGCCTCGTCGCGTTGTTCTGGAGCAAGAAAGAAGACTTCGGTGACAGTCAGATCGACACCCTCGAGGCTCGCGACGCCTTCAGACATCGGCTCCAGCTAGGGCACTCCCTGTGCTCACACGAGGACTCGGCGACACTCACGGGCGCAGGTCGGAGACGCGGTGACTTCATCTACACGCACGATGCGGCCCTTCCGCTCTTCCCACTATCAACACATTCATTATCTTCGACCCCCGACGCCCCAATTTTTTTTAGATGTAGCTTGACCGGGGACAGTCAAGATTTGAGCCCCAGGAGGTGTGAGGCCAATCCGGGCGTTGGGCTCGTTATGCGCGCGCTGTCACCCTCAATCACCTCGGCCGGTTGTATCTTTTATCTCAGGTAGAAATAATACACTGATTATAATTAAATTAAAATTTGAAGTGGGAATTGTAAGTGCTTATAATGCGACCATGAGACTTATGAAAAAATTGCAAGTGCGGCCATGACAGAAATTGTAAGCGCTTATAAATTAGCCGTGTTTGGCCATGGGAATTGTAAGTACTCATACCCAGTGAGAATCCCGATGTACTATCCTTTGGCCCTCAGTCGGACCCCCTCCCTCAGTTGGACACTTCCAATTTCTCGCCCATTTCTAGCTCAATCGCTACCAAATTAAATATATGATGTCCTGTATGACTCCTAAACACACTCTGACCTTTTTCATGGCTGAAATATGTTGTGTTGCGAAGTTGGCAAAATAGCCATCCGTCACGCTTGCCGGCCCATGCCACATCGGGGCTTGATTTGGGTGGCTGACCGCAGCCCGCTTTCTAAAAACGGAAAGGAGCATTCGGGTGTTGCTCCCACCAAACGGTCAGCGGAGTCCCAAACATTCCAAAACGGGACTGTGACTAGGCGTGACTGTCCAACTGAGGGAGGGGGTCCGACTGAGGGCCAAAGGATAGTACTGGATTGAATGGCGTTGAATGAAAGTGACTGGGATTGAAATGGCCGTGTGGAAAATGAATTGTGTTGGTTCCGTTGGAATAATATTGCGTAGAGATTTGGATTATTCAATAATATTCAATGCGAATGAATAATCTTGATTTCGGCTGCATCCACAGATGCGTTGCTCGTTGTGCCGCCATTGTGAAACATCGCACGCGTGAATATGTGAATGTCATATTCGATCTCTGTGAGCTGCAACACGTCTGAAACGAGCATCAAGTCGTCGTTCTCCTCTTCTCATCTGTGTATCTTTGGCTCCGACTCCCGTCTCGACCCTGGGCTGCTATCTGAGTCTATTGCGTTCTCCTGGCTGTGTATCGTGTTTCCGGCGACCTCCTGGCATTATCCCTCTCCACGTCTCGATCTACTCTGGATTGACCTGACGCCGATCTCGTGCGACCCACGAGCTTACAAATGTGGGTGCTCAAGGCACTGCAAGATAATTCGCCCAGTCTTGAGACGATGTATTACGACCACGCGAAGTATCGCAGACTCGACGGTCGTAGGTTGAACATGTTTCCCTATCCACACCTCTCGTACACACTGGATCTAGTGCATATCAGAGGTTTCTATGTCGTCTGCTAGTGGCTATCTGGCATCAAGACCATCAGCTTGCGCTGTGGGGACTGGGTCATACATGCATATTACAGAAATAGGAAGAGTGTTTTGGGGTGGGTCTCTTACTACGCACACAATGGAGCTGGCCAGAATAACACTGTATTTTCAAGCGACAAGACGGCTCGTAGGTACATGCAATCAATTGACAGACGTGCTCTATCTACGATGTTGGATTGGAGAGAAGGGGAGTCATCACAAGATTCCCTAGGAGATTACAACACCATCACTAAGAGATATAATCATCAATATCTGATGTAACAGGTATTTTCCATTACCATTGGAAGTCACAGTGCAACATGTATTCTAATGGAGATATACTGTGATGATAATACCATCATGATAAACCTTATGGTTTGAAGTGTATGCACAGTATCTTAGTCACAATGTGATTGTAACTAAGTTGTCTGATGATTGTAGTCTATCTATGTGGAGATCATAAGTCACTCAGGAGGGGTTATAATGTGCCCACAAGGGGATTGTAATCTACTTGTATAGTTGTTATTGGTCTCTTATAAGTTACTCAGGAGGGGGTTATAATGTGCTCATGTAGAGATTGTAATCCATTTGCAAGAACATCATCAGTCTCTTATATGTCACCTGGGAGGGGGTTATAATGTGCCCACATAGGTGTTGTAATTCACTTGTGTGGATGTTATCGGTCTCTTATAAGTTGTTTAGGAGGTGGACATAACATACCCACAAGCAGGTCATAACCCACTTGTATGGTCATTATTGGTCTTTGATTGATCACTTGGGAAGATATTATAATGTAGTCATGTGGGGGTTATAATCCACTTGCACCAATGTTATTGGTCTCTTATAAGTAATTCAGAAAGGGGTTATAATGTGCCCATATAGGTGTTATAATCCACTCATGTAGATGTTGCAATCCACTCACGTGGACGTCATAATCCACTTATGTGGACGTCATAACCTACTCACGTGGACGTCATAACCCATTCACATGGACGTCATAACCTACTCACGTGGATGTCATAACCTACTCACGTGGACGTCATAACCTACTCACGTGGACGTCATAACCTACTCACGTGGACATCATAACCTACTCACGTGGACGTCATAACCCATTCACGTGGATGTCATAACCCATTCACGTGGACGTCATAACCCATTCACATGGACATCATAACCTACTCATGTGGACGTCATAACCTACTCACGTGGACGTCATAACCCATTCACGTGGACGTCATAACCCATTCACGTGGACGTCATAACCCATTCACGTGGATGTCATAACCCATTCATGTGGACATCATAACCCATTCACGTGGACGTCATAACCCATTCACATGGACGTCATAACCTACTCACGTGGACGTCATAACCTACTCACGTGGACGTCATAACCTACTCACGTGGACGTCATAACCCATTCACGTGGACATCATAACCCATTCCTGTGGACGTCATAACCTACTCACATGGACATCATAACCTACTCATGTGGACATCATAACCCACTCACATGGACATTACAATCCACTCACGTGGATGTTATCAGTTTCTTATAAGTCATTTAAGACATACCCACAAGGGGATGGTAATCCACTTGTGTGGTCATTATTGGTCTCTTATAAGTTATTTGGGAAGAGGTTATAATGTGCTCATATAAGGGTTGTAATCCACTTGCATGGTCATTATTGGTCTCTTATAAGTAATTCAGAAGGGGGTTATTTTATTTTATTTTATTATTTGGACTTTGTGTGTCAGTGTTATCGGTGGCCCGATGGCTCACAATGGTCATGTGATTTGTGGTGCATCCAAGTCAAAAGCAATTTCACAGATTTCCGAGGTGCACCGTCCAATTGATCATGTAGACCAAAAAAAATCCAATTTTTATCTAACCAAAAAACTAGTGGGGCCTACTAAACAGATCCCAAAAAGAAACAGCAAGTCTAAGTATCACCATCACTGCATTGGCAGTCTCACATGCAAACCAGGCCTACTAAACAGATCCTAATCAGAAGCGGCAAATGGAGTCTCCGACTCAGAACCCTCCTCCTCCTCTGCCATCACCATTGCTGCATTGGCAGCAGCCTCATCTGCAAGCCGTCTTGCCCTTGCTTGCTCACGCATAATTGCTCCCGCGCTGTCATTCCTCACGTCATCACTGCTGTAGATGGAACGCGGGAATATTTTTCTGAGCATGGTCAGCACAAATAATTACAGGAGGAAGACCAAGATAGACTCACTCATTCCAATACAGCAGGAGGCTGACAAGCTCGTCCTCCAGCATCAGTTCCTTGTGTTCAAGGATCTCTCGGTAGAACGCGCGGTAGGGAAATCCACCAACTTGAATGTTGTTGTCTCGGCCACCTGGCCCGAATGCCGGCTCGTTCGAGAGCGCAAAACGAGTCTACATGCCGTCGGTGAGTACAGAACCACAGGGGGAAAGTGACCACTTACCACCGTCGCGACATATGCCACTGATTCATATGTCACGAATGTCACGTCGTGCAACGAGGCATTCCCGCCGCGCGTCGACCTGTCGGTCTCCCTTGCGGAACTTGGGGAAATGAATATGTACTTGTATGCCTAAGAATCGATGCGTCAACATTATGAATTAGAGATAAAACAAAAACAAACCATGAGAAGCACAGGGCCACGCAGGAACCCCTTGTAGATGTCGTCGAGAGTGAATACATCCTGGGGCCAGAGAAAGGCAGGATGGTTGGCCGCGGTAACGTTTTGCGTGCCATGACGAAGTGCGTCACGAACGCTAAGAAAGGATGAGGTCAGTGCCTAAGTAGAGGAAGGAAAATACGTCTTACCTGTCGTCGGCCCAGTTAAGTGTGACAGGGCACAAGAGACGACCAGAAGTGCGGTGGTTAAACCCGAGAAGGTGACGGGCAATTGGGAATGCCGGCTGCCAGTCGATACAGGGCCATAGCCCGATTGCACCACGGATCCCATTTATATCTCCACGGCGCGCTTGCTTGCGACCTATATCAATCTATAATGACAGTAGGTTAGAATAAATGACTGTCATGGGCCTCGCTGCCCCCGCTACTGGCCTGCGTCGCATCAACACTGCCTTGCCGGCATTTCTGTGCAGCCCCACCGGCACCGATGCACATGCAGTAAGGATAGCCCTGGCGCTGGAGTTGAGTGAGGTATGCAGCACGACGTACCACCTTGTCCAGCTCCAGGGACAACTCAGGACCGGCTTGTTCCCCGGCTCTCTGAAGGACGTGGATTATCCCAGGCGCGACTTCAACAAGCAGAAGGAACTTCTTATACAGCTTATTTCACTGAAGTCTTTCATCAGCACGATCGACAGCTAAGAACTAAGAACGGGTAACTCACAAATCAGTCCGCGTGGAGTCTTCGTCGACGTCAGGGTCGCGCGATGCACCCTCATCGATGATCTGATAGAACGTGTCCCACATCTCGACACACCGGCCAAGGATCAACCCTTTCTTCTTCCAGTATTGTCGATCAACGAGAGGTGACATGGGGTCATCGCTCTCACTCTCGGTGCTGGAGTCCCTGTAAGTGCGTCTTAGTTCTGCGCGCAGTGGTAAAAATAAATAAATCTGGACATACTTCTCGTCAGGGCCGTCATCACGCCTCTGTGCATTTGGTGGAATGTCGCTGTCGTACATACGGGGAGAGACAGTCGAAGACTCTGGCTGAAGACCCGCAAGTGAGCGTCGGGGTAGATCGGAACGCCGTTTACGACGCCCATTTGCGTCCACCTGGGGCTGTCTTCCATATGTAATCCGCATCATGAGTGGAACTAGAGAAGACAAGAGAGGAGAGAAATGATGGAATGACCCCAAAAAGAAAAACTTCGAAGCCTACTTATATCTGGCCCATGAGGCGCTGATTGGTGCCCTCCAAAGTAACTGGAGGCCGCACTAGTGAATTTGAGTGGTGAACTAGTGAGTTCAAAGTTGTGCTAGTTCGGTGAGTGTAGTCGTGACGTATGGAAATGGTGCAATTGAGGTACAGGCAATTGAGTCATAGCAGATATACGATGTTGAAACGTACGGTATTGACCGCCACCACTGTGACCAGTGTGACACCAGGCTGACCGATGCTGCGCACTCTAGAGCGCTCTGCTTTCTTTCGTGATTCTCAAGTCGCCGCTCACCTGTCGCCAGTCGATTGCTACTGAATTGTCGTCTCTTCTTCTTCTTTTTTCCAACGGGAGCAAAATACCTGCAAATTCATAAACTTAACACGGCTCGCGCTGATTCCAAGTTGGGCCCACCATACCGATATCACATCGTCATGCTATTCTACGGGCTTTCCTCTGGTACCCTTGAGTTCCATACTGCCGTACCGTGCCACGATTATGGCGATTCGTACGTGGATAAGACCCAGGGAGTGCACCCGCATCCGGTAAGAGCAACTCTCCGAGTCTGTCACTGTCAGCTCCGACAACTGTCACTTACTGTATGAACTGCCATCCGTCTTCTCCTAGCAAACTGAGGTGCCTATCCCAATGCAGCCGGGGCCTGGGCAACCGTCGTCTGCGCTCATTGCGGAGGACCCCAAAACTAAGGCGTGCTCAGGAGCTGTGCGCCAAAAGGAATGGCACGCCGCTCATTCAGTACTGCCGCTGGCCCACTACTGTCGCATCGTGTGTGGTCTACTGCCCGATCTTGGTTCCTACTTTCCTTCCACCTGTCTTTTCTGTCATTCGCACAGGCATTTGTGAGGATTTTCGGGCATGGACATGTTCACGAGGGTGGACTAAGGTATGTCGCGTAACTTGATGTACTACTGATACTCACTAGTTCCTACTTCATTAGATTTGATATACTTTGATGTTTCAAGGTGTCCCTTAACGCGTGCTACTATACTGTCAATTCGTCCAAACCAGCAGTTCACTATACTACCCGCGATGTCGTTATACTGAATGAATAATGATTCGTGGACGCCGTTTTTTTTGGTTGTTCCTGGTTGTGCTGATCCCACTTGCCCGATCCACACACGCTGAATATTGCTCGGGACTCCACTGTGACCTGCGCGAACAATTCGCTTCCATCGCTGACATTTGGACTCACAATGACCAGAATCCGTTACAGTATCCCAGCAAGTGGCCGATGCAATGCATGTGGTCTGGTCTTTGTGAGGGAAGGAAGTCTCACTAAGCACGTACGCGACAATTGCACTGCTGCTCACACGCGCTCTCAAGGTCGCTGGAAGCACGGCGTTTCAAATTTGTCGAAACTTCGTCGCACACGGAACCCTCAAAAGCGGCCAGCAGAGGAAATCCCACGTATTGGTGAACCTCATACGGAGAGCGAGCAGACCGACTTCACCCGTCACAGGGATATGGTATGTGTTTTGATTCGTGCATGAATTCGATTCTCATATGCTGTCCAGGATGTCGCACCTGACATTGCTGACGCAACAGAGACCTTGGATCCACTTCCCAACAAGCGCCAGCGTCGGCCGACCTGGAAGATTAGGGAAACGGCCCCAGTTGATCTCCCTGAGGGTCCGGGCCAGCTGGACTCCCCGAATACTGCCAGCGACATCAGACCCGCATCGCCTGAGAATACCACCAGTCCTGTGGCTCTTGCCATTGTGATACGCACGAGCCCAAACCGATTCGCCCTCGTACGGGAATACCAACAATATCCATCATCGGTCCCCGATTCCCTGGTCTCATGGCGCTCATTCATTGCCGACTCCGCTATGCCTCCCAAAAAGCAGAGGGAGGTTCTTGATATTATCTACCCGTATCCGAACGTCGGCTCATTCCTATTCAATTTCACATGGAGGCGAATGTGCGGTATGATGTCGTCCGCAAACCGCGCTTTAGTGATGGCCGTGTTGCTCGACCCGCGCTTCCAGGCGACCGACCTCAAGGGAGTCAACTTCCCTCAAATAGAGAAGCAGCTCAAGGACGACGTCCAATCGCCATGGGGTGGTAATGGGTGGCGCCGGTCGAACGTGGTCATTGAAGTCCCTACAGGGTCAAAGCCGACGGCAGCTTCACGTCATGCACAGGCGAACGCACGCACACGAGCCCGACGACGTGATGAAGTTGATGTTGATGCCGACCCCTATCCGCGGCACAAAGTGACAATTCACGATGTCCGCACTCGATCCCTTCTCCATACCATGGTTGAGACCATTCAAGAGGATTCAACCGGCAGGGAGCTACACTGGCATGGCTACAAAGAGATTTGGCAGCCACCGTACCCCGGGTTTCCTCTCGAACGTGTTTGGGGGGAGTTGTATACCTCCGACGCATTCTTGAATGCGGAACACGAACTGACTCTTTCACAAGTCGATTCACCGCATCCTTGTGTCATAGTTTCTTACATGATATGGTCTGATTCGACGCATCTAGCACAATTCGGACAAGCCAAGGCCTGGCCCATTTATGCGTACATCGGGAATCAGTCGAAATACACACGTTGCAAACCCACTGCGCGTTCTGCTCGTGTCATCGGCTACATACCACCGGTACATCTTTCACTTGTTTCCGATACCAACTTATTTATCATCATTCAGCTCCCTGATTCCTTCGCGGAGGAACTAACAGCTCGGGGCGTCTCACAAACCCCAGCCCTACTTACTCACTGCCGGCGCGAACTTTTTCATGCTGTCTGGCGACTGATATTGGACCCAGAATTTCTCAACGCGTATGAGCATGGCGTTCTTCTGCCATGCCCCGATGGTGTTCTCCGACGGGTCTACCCCCGAATATTTACGTATTCGGCAGATTATCCCGAAAAGTGAGTCACTAATTAAAATGAAGCTACTATTTCGGTCTCACCCCAAATCGTAGGGTCTTGATTGCGACAGTCCGCGACATGGGGCTGTGTCCGTGTCCGCGGTGCGCTATCAAAATAGAGAACTTCCATGCTCTCGGAACGACAAGTGATATGGCCGATCGCGTCTCCAAAGTTCGACGCGACGACAATAACTTCCGATCCCTCGTTGGAGAAGCACGGGACAACATCTACCGACTCGGGTATGCCATCCAAAGTGAACGCGGCACCGAGTCCCTACTCAAAGCGGAGTCGCTTGTCCCGACACTGGTAAGTTATTCAGTATTGTCTGCAGGGGTTTTAGATTCTCATATCATCTCTAGAACGCATTTTCACACTCCCTCAAGGACTTCAAATTCGATGTATTCCTCACTCTCGTCGTCGACCTCTTGCACGAATTTGAACTCGGGGTATGGAAGGCCCTTCTCATCCATATCATCCGGATACTCCATTCTCTTGGCGCAAAGCAAGTCCAGGAATTTAACTTGCGGTATGTACACACTCCTTAAATCACGTTGCATGGGGCTAATTATATATCTAAGCTTTCGACAAATTGCACCATTTGGTAGTACGATCCGTCGATTTACTCACAACGTTGCAGACTTGAAGAAGCTCGCGGCGCGAGACTTTGAGGATATTCTTCAGGTATGTCCCGGTTTATGCATGTTCACGTATAGTACACCGATTTATATACTGTTCTCAGTGTTGCATCCCCTGCGTCGAAGGGTTGATACCCGCACCGCACAACGATAGTATTGCGGGTCTGCTGTACATTGCAAGTTATTGGCATTCCCTTGCCAAGCTGCGAATTCACTCGGACACCACGCTCAACATACTTGACAATGTTACAATTATTTTAGCGAAGCTACTTCGCGAATTTTCTCAAGTCACTTGCCCTTACTTTAAGACTGTTGAGTCCGACCGGGAATACAAAGCAAGGCGCAGGGCAGCAGATCGCAGGGCATCCCATCGACAAGGCCATGCAGCGCCACCCATTGGCGTTGGTGAGAAGCGGCCAAAAACATTCAATTTATCTACCTACAAGTTACACGCTCTCGGGGACTACGTCAACACTATCAAGTTGTTTGGGACAACCGATTCTTACAGTACGCAGATAGTACGTTTCCGAGTCGCGCTCAGTTTGTGTGGTTACTAACTCTATATCACGCAGGGTGAGCTTGAGCATCGCACGGTCAAGAGGCACTACGCGCACACAAACAAGAAGGGCTTTGTCGATCAATTAGTGAATTTAGACACCCTCGAGGCTGTTCATGAGCGAATGTACGACGAATTTGCCATGTCCGAAGGTAATGCCGCTGCCGTGTTGCCAAAGGCGAGTGACCAAGAACAGAGCGATTTTCTGGGTACCGGCGAAACCGGCGATCTCGACCCAGCGGACGGTCTCATGCAGCGGTATAACATTGCTCAAGACCAGTCTAATGGGATTTATCTCCCCGACTTTCTCAAGAGCCCCCAAAACGCCTCTGATCCTGCTTTCAAGGTGCGTACCGGCATGCAGGAAGTTGGCGCATGATTGCATCTAACAATACGCCTAACCAGGATTATCTAAATAGGCTACTGTGCCACTTACTCGCCCGACATCTCAACCAGGTCATTGTCAGCGATGAACCAGAGTACTCAAATACACAACTTGCCGACGTATATATTCAACACAACAAAATATTCTCGCACGCAACTGCAAGGTATAATTACACGACATACGATGTGAGACGAGACCATGATGTAATCAACTGCAACACCGCACGCCGCGATGTCATGCTGAGGGCTTGCGACGATGTCCCGGGTCAGCACCCATTCTGGTATGCACGGGTCTTGGGCATATATCACGCCGGCGCCAACGTGTATTTTGGCCTTGAGAGTCGTCCCGAACGTTGAACGTGCTCGAAAGCGTGTGCGTGAGAAATCGTGGGCAGAGGGTGGTTAAGGAGAAAGGAGGGGAAGAGAAGCAGCCAGAAAAGATGGAGAAGAATAGCGAGAGTTGTCCTTCGAGTGCCCGCGTTTGGGCCTGACTTCCGGGATATTCACGCTAAGAGAGGGGAAAACGAACGATTGATTGCCTGATTCAAAGTAAAGTAAAAGTCTCCCTTTAAGTACAAATAGTCCTGTACTTAAAAGAGAAAAAGGGAAGAAGGGAAGCGAGACAAAGGTACCCCGAGAAAGGCCGCGTGGCCGAGGCGATCGAGATACGAAAAGCAAGTGGTTTCGGACTCAGCCCGAAGGCCGGCCTTACAACGTATCGAGTTCTTATTCGTACGGTGGTTCGGGCATGCTCCCGACTGGCCAGGAGGACCCGCTGCCCGTAGACTGGATCGCGTCGGCTGGGTTCCCGAGCGCGATGCCTCTGGTGCTTTTGGTTTCCTTGACCCAGCTCGCGTGGTTCGAGCCTGCCACCTGATACCGGCCTTTGCTGAGGGAAAGACCACACGTCTATTGAGTCCCTCTCAGATGCGAGACTCACAGTCGGGTGATTGGGTCCATTACTACGTCTCCAGGTCAGTTCTCGCAGGTTTACGATTGCGTATTACTAAGTCAGACCCCAGGTTTGTGGATCGAGACATGATGATGCGTTTTCTCGGTTGGGGCATAGGGCATCGCAATCAGCCGGATTTTCCCCATGAAGCTAACGCACTTATAGCTTCCAGAAATGATAGGGAACTCGATCAACGCGAAAATTCAGTAGCAGGAGTTGCCGATAATACTGTAGAAGGTGGAGAGGGTGGAGATGATGTGAGCGTCAACGGTAGTGACGACAACGACAATGGTTCTGATGTTGAGAGTGAGGACCTCGAAGATGATGATCAAGTCATAGAGTTTGAGTACTAGTGCCGAGCTGGGAAATGACGGATAGTAGCACTACTTGACTCACCGTCTTTGTCGCGGTTGTCGCCGCCTTCATTGTTGTCACCTTCGTTGTGCTGTTGTCGCAGTTGTCATAGTCGCTTCATCGCCGCCACCGTCCCTGTCGCCTTATCCTTATTGTCGCTGTTCCCACCCCTCATTGCGGTCGGGGTCGCACGGCCTCATCTCGCGTTGGCAGAGCGCCCGTTGGGGGTGGTCGGAGTGGGACCGGGGTCATACGTGACTGCCAGTGTGGTGGTAATGGGGACTACACGCAAAACGCGCTGGCGGCATTGCCACAGTCATCGTAGTTGAGGCCACATGGGGACGGGGTCGTCACAGTTGGAATCGCACAGCCATCATCGCGGTTGGGGGCCCCACATCGCTTATGGCCGACCTCCTCTGATCCTCGTCGTTATTTGAGGTGGTAAGTTGACTGCCACTACCGTATACCCCACGGCAGTGAGAAGTCGGCGAGCACAACCGCACCAAAGAGGGCGCCGGTGTAGCTAGTCGGCTTCGGCCCTGCGTGTGGTGTGGTATGGTGGCAGACACCAGTTCAGTGCAGGTGTGAACTTCAAGGCAACAGGGAAAAAGCGGGGGGAATTTACAATGAGCGGTATGATAAAATTCGAAATTAAAAACAATGAAGTCGCATTCATTGTGATTGGTCTTTGTGGGAAATTTTTCCCAATCCCTCTTCGGCTCTTTTTTCTTCGTTCAGGCTGCCATCCACTGCACATCTATTCTTCTATTCTTCCCCATAATGGACCTGAACCAGCTAGGACGCTACCTCCCGATGTGCAAGTCTCGCAATGGGAGAATCAACAGTTTTCTTTCACAGTAGCCCTACAGCGAACTGACATCGATCACAGGCCCTCTGCTACACAGCGCCGTGACGCCCCCCGATACTGCCCATCGAATCCATCATGAAGACATGTCACCCATTAACACGCGCCAACACGCGCCCTTTACCCCAACGCCCAGGCCATCGCCGCGTGGATCTCTACACCCGACAAGCTAATCCAATTCTCCAGGTCTGGGATATTCATGCGTACTCAAGACAAAGCTTAGGGGGCACACAGGCAGCATGCTCGCCCTGGAACCAGATAAATGTTGGCTCTTCAGCTCATCTGGTATGTTCCCCCCTCCCATCTCTGCAGGCGAACCAACTGATCTTAGTCATCAATTTAGTCATAAGTTCAAAGCCGCCTGCTTCTTCCACCGACTAACAGTGGCTACGAAAGCAATAAAATCAGCCAGGTTAGATGCTTGCTGTCGGTCACCTGTATGTGGCTCGCCCTTAAACGACCTTGCGTCTTCTGACCGTTGCTCTGGAACTGGCACGGGCAGTTCAGGAAGATACCGAATTCGTTGGGGAAACTGCTGCAGAGAAATTCGATCGCCGTCGTCATTTTCTTCTCCATGGTACGGTCATACTTCTACTTCTTTGTAGTTGCTTTGAGGCTCTACCACGGCAGGGCGCCGCAGAGGAAGTACACAAGACGCTTACCGTTGGTCACTGGTGCGTAGCCCTCATCTTCTGAACGATCTTGCATCTTCTGTCTGTTGCTTTGGAACCAGCGCTCGCCACCTCATCCTGGGAACCACATTGGACGCTTCAGTTGAACACATAGTCATACTGGTAACCCTCGCGGGCTGAAGAGATCGCGGAAGAGTTTGCCTAGACAGAGGTAATCCGGCTTGTTGCCGAGTCGCAAGGCACAGGCATAGTTCAGGAAGATACCGAATTCGTTGGGGAAACTGCTGCAGAGAAATTCGATCGCCGTCGTCATTTTCTTCTCCATGGTACGGTCATACTTCTACTTCTTTGTAGTTGCTTTGAGGCTCTACCACGGCAGGGCGCCGCGGAGGAAGTACACAAGACGCTTACCGTTGGTCACTGGTGCGTAGCCCTCATCTTCTGAACGATCTTGCGTCTTCTGTCTGTTGCTTTGGAACCAGCGCTCGCCACCTCATCCTGGGAACCACATTGGACGCTTCAGTTGAACACATAGTCATACTGGTAACCCTCGCGGGCTGAAGAGATCGCGGAAGAGTTTGCCTAGACAGAGGTAATCCGGCTTGTTGCCGAGTCGCAAGGCACAGGCATAGTTCAGGAAGATACCGAATTCGTTGGGGAAACTGCTGCAGAGAAGATCAGTTGTCGTCGTCATTTTCTTCTCCATGGTACGGCCATGCGTCTGCTTCTTTGTGGCCTCTTTGAGGCTCTGTGAATCTCTGCCACGGCAGGGAACCACGGAGGAAGTATATGAGGACATAGGCAAGTGACTCCAAGTCATCGCGCCTGCCCGCTTCCCAAATGAGTGTTGATGGAGGTGTAGCGAGCAATTCCAGTTGGATTCTTGTTCTCGCAGTAGGGGATGTGGAGGTGAGTCTTGAGATCCCTGCACTTCTTTGCGAGACTGAAATCCACGAAGCTGCGCCGCACATGTTCACTAGGTCATCACGGTGTCACTGACACTAAGTATCATTCCGTTCGTCTCACATCGCGCTGATATTGACGTACGTCTTCACAGTGCAACATACCATCCGGTCGTTGACATCACCATCAAACGTCACTGCCACCAGTACCGCTGCTGAGGGGTCAATGCAACCCTACACCCATACAGACGACGACGGAACCACAGAGGGGCTGCACAAGTAGGTCGGCTCTGAGGTGTTCGCAAGCTGAGCGCAGATCTGTTAGGCGAAAAAACCTGTACACTACATTGCGTTGTAAGGACGTCTCGGGCTCTGGGCCCGAAATCGCTCATTTTCGGTCTTTTCGGCCTCGGTTCGGCGTCGCGTGGCTCAGCTACCATTTCGCGACTCACGTTCTCACGGCTTCCGAGTCACACTTCCCCATCGATCGCATTCCCTCTCTCCCTCTCACCTCGTACACACACTCTCTCTCACACTCTCCCGCTCGTTACTTCCTTGCCATCGCCCGCCATCGCCTCACGTAGCCATGGACGCCGACGCCGATCGCCTCGCAAACAGCTCATAGGCATTCGCAGACAGGCCGCGCGTCCCCGCGCCGAGTGCCGTCTTTATCCCTCAACACCCCTTCTCCTTGCATCGCCATCCCGATACCCCTCCCCTTTGAAGCAGGCCCACGTCGATCACTTCGGGCACGCCGCCCTTTGTCTTGGGCAACGGCGTGGTTCAATCTAAATTTTTCTCTAATACATTACTGACTCGGATCTTTTGTAAAGTAGTGCGCCCGTTGTCGTCAGCCTCGGCGCCAGCCTCTATTCTTTGCCATATCTTTGTTTCGAATCGGCTCCATTGTCTCACCACCGAATCCGCTGCCCCGCATGGACCCCCAACCACGCCACTTCCCCTCCACACTCTGCTCCTCCGATAGCCATAACGGTAATGGTGACGGAGATGCGGCGATAGCAACGACGACAGCGACGGCGACGACGGTACAATGTAGCGCGGCGACAGAAATGACGATGGCGACGGCGATGACGACGACGACGACGACGACGACGAAGAAGGTGTAGGGCGGGGCCGGCGGGCAGTAGGGATAGATAGCAGCGGCGACAGTGTAGTAGCTTCCTGTAGATATTATCCCAATGGATTTTTTCTATTTTTTTTTTCGGACTATGCGACAATGAGCACCACTGTATATTATCACCAGATGACCAATCAGAAGAATACCCGCCGGTACCCGTGGCACGGGTACGCACGGGTACGGGTTTGCAAGGCGCTGACCCTGACCCGTACCCGGCAAACCCTTACCCGCTACCCGGGCGGGTTTTGCCGACCCGTGGTAATCCCTAGCGGGTCATGTGCACGCAATAATATATGTATTTTGTTTTAGAGGTGCTACAATCATGTTATAACACATATGATTTGACATGGCTGTAATGACAAGCTGGAAAAACAATGTAATGGTGATACAGAGGTATTGTATATATTGTGATGAAGGAACAGATAATTATATGGTCATTATAATCATGACAATATGTGATGATACCTGTGATTAATCACTTTGCATTATAACTTTGGCCAGAATTTTGTGATGGCCTTCGTCCTCTATAGTGGGCTCACCAGGGAGCCACCACTCCGTGACCGGCGGCAGCTGAGGAGCAAGGTCTCTAGGACTGTGCATTGTGAGAAGACTGTTCCACTGAGGGTTGTCGTTGGCGATGGATGTGCAGTATGCTTTCATTTCCTCCGTGCTCAAATCATCGAGATCCATGACCTCTTGGAGCTGTAGCGCACGCTCACTCCTTTCCCCAATCATGCGAAGGAAAGCAGGCAAGCGGGGGACAGTCGTCCCTGCCTCGCGGAAGATCTCATTTATGCCCAGCTACAACATCAGTCAGTAGCCCAACCGAGCTGGAAACGAGATCGGAGGACGCACCATCTCATTTTCAATGCCTTGGCGAATCCAATCGTCGTCTGGCTCTTCACGGTGCTCATCTCGATAGCGGAGGGCAGTATCGAGTCAACAAGCGATAGCCAAGAGCTCTATCTCAGCTTTGCTCACAATATCGTTCGTTGCCATGATGGTCTAGCAGTGTGTGGACGAAGGGATAAAATATTTCTCTCTCACTCGGACACAACTCGGATACACCTCCTCCGAATATTTGTCATGCTTATTTGATCAGACCGATATGGTACACCCACATGAACACCGAGGTGAATGTGTGAACACAAGTCCGACGTCTCGGCTAGGTCACTCAAATCACATCATATTGAGTTGTTCTACACATGCCCCATCAAACATGCCATCAACCGTGTCAATTCCATCCAAGATATGAGCCTAGACCACGGAGTGATAACTCCAAGAACGCCCCATCCGGCAGGCCATACAGGCCCAATCATTTGAATATCTTCCATGTGTTACGCGTATTCATCGATCTACCAGCCACGTGTCCTTGCTGCCCGAAATATAGTGATAATGGATGCGAGGTGATATCAGGTACACCCCACATATGTCATCCCCTGCCCGGCCAGACGAGACAGCGGAACCCGATTCAGGTGTCCACCGTTTTGGCAGGCATTACCCACGGTGCTATCCCGACGCATATTGCCACAGAGCGGTGGGCATATATCGGAAAGATGCCCCCGAAACCTCGAAAGCTCGCTGCAACTAGTGGCCCTGGCAAACCTGCTGGTGGTGCTACCACCCGCCAGTCTGCAGCTACTGCCACTCCAGGTGCTGCATCCTCTAAGACTCCCGCCTCGCTTCCTACGCCTCCGTCGGGTGCGACATCGGAGGTGGAGGTCACTGGGATGTACTCGTTCCTCCACAAGCAGCCTACGCATACTCCTCCTCCTGTGAACACCCCAGTACTTGCTGCCGCTGTCACTCCGAAGGTGAGTAGGCAATCATATCAATATGTAACTAATCCTGACTCTGTGATAGGATTTGACTGATGCGATGGCAGTCGACGACGATTCCACATCTGCACCACCTCGCCCACTCCTCACTGCCTTCTTACACAGGAAGCCGGTTGCGACTTCGGAGTCGACCCCAGTCACAGCTGATCGGGAGAGTGAGGAACCCACAGTACGTCCATCAGATTGCTTCTCCATTTTCAACCGCTTATAATACATTTATCAGGTGCCTGCGGTGGCCAGTGACACCCAGCAGCCCACTCCTGTCAGGGACTCATCATCAGGCATGGTTGAGGCAGCAAAGGTGCGAGTGATGATGGAGAGGATTCGTACACAAGTTGTGGAGCGTAATCGGTTGATGGAGGCCATCGGAATCAGTTCGGAGAGCACATTGACGACCATCGATGAGTTTCTGGCCGACATTCCGGAGTTGTAGTAGCCCATAACTGTGATCTACGATGTACCTACCCTTCTGCCCTTCTGTACAGCGTGTTTAGAGGCAGATAACCATATGATTCACCAATATGTGTCGTTTCGAATGTCCTCTCTTATTACATCGTCCCATGATTGTCTGCCATGCACATGATTTTGCCTATAACTCGGAGCCATCCGTCTGGTCTGTCCGAGTCCGATATGTGTAGTAGCCCAGAACTGTAATCTACGATGTACCTACCCTTCTGCCCTTCTGTACAGCGTGTTTAGAGGCAGATAACCATGTGCTTCACCAATATGTGTCGTTTCGAATGTCCTCTCTTATTACATCGTCCTGTGATTGTCTGCCATGCACATGATTTTGCTTATAACTCGGAGTCATCCGTCTGGTCTGTCCGAGTCCGATATTTCATTCAACAGAGTCCTGAAACGGAGTGATGCCTCCGGCATGCCATGCTTCATTTCGCTTCATCCTATCTTGCATCAACAAGTTTTACCATGATTACCATGAAGCACTCTGGTAAATACCTCTTACTCTCTAGTGTGTCTGGCTCTGACGATCTAACAAATATATCCTGAAACCCATTGTGTTACATGTGTCATGTCGAAACATTGCACCTTCACTCCGCCACCCGCCAACTGTGCTAAACCTCTGGAGCGTTTTCCCATAGACATAGATCACTATATATATGCACAGTCATGTTTAGTGCAGTTACCCACATTCACCCTTACACTTCACTTCCCCACATCACACCAACTATATCCACACATGTCTGAATCTTCTTCTAACTCTGATGATCCCTCCGGACCAGTTGTTCCTCCTACTCAGGAAGGGTTTAAACTATCACCACAGGATGTGACCATCTTGAGGGGTTACATGGATGAGTTTGAGCAGGCTGATACACAGATGAGGAATAAGATTCTGGAGAAGGCAATGGGGGAGGTATATAAGAGACAGCCTGGTAACTCTCAATTCAATAAGAAGGAGGTATTCATCTTCTATACATGGTTATAAGCCCACTGATAGGCATGTACTCCAGAAAATCAGAAAGTGGTACTACAACCACTACTCCCCTCCTCATCGTCAGGTTATCAAGTTCGTTCGGAGGTGGTCTGCAAGGAATGTCTTCTACCATGAGGATAAAGCAGATATCATGAAGCTTGCGGAGGATATGTCCGGAGCTGCTCCAGGAACGGAAACATTCTTTGGTTCAATTCAAGATGCAACCACTGAGTTATGGAAGAAGCTACCAGTTGAGGAACAGGAGCGCTTTGCACAAACTGCTGAAGAATGGTCAGATAATGGTCCTCCAAAGGGAATTCAGGCCAAGTAAGTGAAGTCACAGTATTCCATGCACCACACTGATTCTTTGCCTTCCAGAATGGCTTCAGCTGCTATCCGTGGCCGGATAGTAAGGGACTTTCAAACCCAGCTTTACAGAACATGTGGAGCTCGCTGCATAGTTCTCCTTGCATATCATGAAGGAGGATGGAACTCCACAGGTTTCAATGTACATTATTCATGTTCTGTCAGTGGCCTGACTATCCATTGACTTTCCATTGTCAGGGATGAGTGGAATGCCGATGTAGGTGGAGGAATGGATTTTAATGACTTCTGTCCGAAGTGGAGAAGCACTGTGCTCTGGGACACATGGAAGAAGTATGGCAGGAAGTGCTTTGAGCAAGGTTTGACATGCTTCCATCAATATTTATCGTTGTCTCATGAGTGACACAGATGATGATCAAAATGCTCAGAAGGACCCTTCAAGGACGATCAAGATCCCTGTCCAGATAACCACCAATGCAACTGGGGAGCCTGAAATTCCGTCTATTGTCAAGGGTGATGGACATCAAACCAAGGTGGTTCAGACAGCACTTAGGGGCTATTGCACTGCCCATATTAGTGAGTCACCCCCCATGATCTACATTGTATTGCTTCACATATGTATATATGCTCATTAGGGTTCATCTCTGGTAAGCCTTATGCCACCATCCCCTGGGCAAAGCTATCCACAACTCCGACTGCCTGGATCCAGGAAGAGTGTTATCCACCTGGGTTTAAGTGGGCAGACCCCTCAAAGATCCGATTGAATGATGTGCATGACCTGCTTATCTACTGGAGGCAGCGGAAGGAAGATGGACTGGATCCCCTCATCTGGAATCCATCATGTGAACTGCTTGCTGATTCAGGATCTGGAGAAGACCTCTAAGCATCTCCCAGCCCGGAGACGGCACCAGAATGCTTCTACCTCCGATGTAGATGGTGATGAAGAGAACTATGCTCAAGAACTGAACAACATTACTGACAACAGTTCGGTCTTACCATTACCACCACCACCACCTTCCCTGCATCCAGTGCAGAGGGGTCCTGCTGGATCTGATACTGAAGGTCTGGAACAGGCAGGAATTGGCTTTGCACAATCTTTGGAGCATCCATCTGTGCCACATCACTCCTGTAAGTCTGGCCATTGCTTCCATGCACAGATATCTACTTACCTGCTTACGTAGCATCCTTCAATGTGGAACGGAGTGACAATATGCAACCCTCCGAGCCAACACCAACTGAGTTAACTCACAACCCTGGTGAGCAGTGTCATAAATATTTCTGAAAGCTGGCAATTATATGTACACTTGAATATAGCCAGAGCACAATCAAACCCACAACAAACACCAAGTCAGAGCATGGCACACCCTCAAAGGGACCATGGGGGCCCTGTAGCCTCTACATCTGGACATGTGCCCTGAAAACCAGCCCCCTCAGCCTCATAGTCTGGGAAAGCGACAGATAAAGGTGACACCCAAAGCCAGGTAAGCTCGTTGTATCACATTTGCACTACCCTCTGACTGTTGTGAAGAAACATGGACACTGGCAGGGGTTCGGAAAGGATTGGTCCGAACTACCTTGGAAGAAATACTTAGAACTGTACAGTCTATGGTTACATGGACCCAATAATACTTGAATCGTATTTGTCTGACTCTTTGTGTGATGTCTATCATATATCATGCTTTGAAAACCACAATTATTCAGTGGGAATCTACTTCATCTCGATATCTGGAGGAGGTGCACCCCGTTACAATGTTCGGAGGAAATGACTACCATCACGTCCGATACAATTCTTCGGAGGCGATTCTCGGAGCAAAATCCTCCGTGAGCCGACATCGGTTGGCCCATGACTCTCAGAAGAATTCTTCCGTGTCGGCCGACGTCGGCTGGCCCATGAGACATATAAGACTCTCACCGTCGGTTGGCCCATGAATAATGGAAGTCACCACGGATCATTATGTGCAATACCTTGCACCATTATGTGCCCCCTAATAATCGAAGTGACGAGAGGATTATGTAACGCGTCACTCGGAAGTGCGCGCGCGCGCGAAGAAAGGGAAGTTGTCGAGTCGAGATTAGGGATTACCGCGGGTTTACCCGCGGAAATCACGCGGGTTTTTGTATGGGTCTTGTAGGGCATGACAGTGCGGTCCAGGGGCACTTTTTTTTGTGCAATTTGGTGGAGAAATGGCTCAGCTATAGCCTCAACAAGTTTGGAGCCCATAGCACCAAAACTGATGTCACAGTGATGTCACGAATGACCACAGGTCGGAAAAAACCCGTGACCACAGCATGTCACGGGTTTTTGCCTACCCGTGGTCGCTTTTTGTCACACTGTGACATCAATTTTGGTGCTATGGGCTCCAAACTTGTTGAGGCTATAGCTGAGCCATTTCTCCACCAAATTGCACAAAAAAAAGTGCCCCTGGACCGCACTGTCACGCCCTACAAGACCCATACAAAAACCCGTGTGATTTCCGCGGGTAAACCCGCGGTAATCCCTAGTCGAGATTGAGCAGCAAGGCGCGAGAGATATTGGAGGCACGCGGACGGTTTAGAGAACACGAATAGGATGATTGATTCACAGTCAACAGGAGCACATTTTATACTACCAGGTTCACAAGTAAACAATAAACATCAGAGTCAGTTATCATGAGGCATCAACAAGTTCATCAGCGCGTCGTAAGGTAACGGGGTCGTAAGCTTGAAGTAATGGATCGAGTCGTAAAGTCGTAGCGACGAGTCATGGGTATGGGGCATAGAAGGAACCGAGGCGAGGAAGGCAGTGGACGAGGAGGAATTGAGGCGATGAGACTCGTACAGTATGGCGCCCGAGCCGTGTGACTTCGGGCTCGGCGTGCTCGCATTTGATCTGATGCGCATCCTAGAAACACTACAGGCACAGGCAGAGGCAATGAGGGAGAAGAGGTGATATAGTAACAGAGGCGCGAAGCCCCGGGGTGTTCCAAAGATTAGCCCGAGATATTCACCCTACCAGAGACGCGTGACATCAGGAAAATATCACAAAAACTTAGTGGGCTTAGAGTGCTTATTTACTCTAAGCCCTTTCTAAGCCTCTCAAGCTGCTTATTTTCTGCTTAGCGAACTAGCCATTAAGAATGAGTAAAGTCTAAGTACACCTAAGTTCGTCAAGCAGGTAAAAGCACAGACATCAAGTAAGTAGAAAGGCATCAGTAAGTAAAACTACTGTCTCTGCTGTCGCCATCCCCCACCGCCGGCGGCCACGTCGCCATTCCCATCGCCGCCATCACCATTCCCGCGGCACCATCGCCATTCCCGTGACACCATCGCCATTCCCGCGGCGCCATCGCCATTTCCGTCACCCCCTACTGCCCTCCCCTCTGCCGCCGCTTCGTCACCGGCCGCTTCGTGGCCGTGGTCGCGGTTGTAGTCGCGGTCGTGGTGTTCATCACGGCGTCTTCGCACGGCCGACTCGTGCCGTTGTTGCGCGGTCGCTGTCCGGTCGTTGCGCGATCGACTCGCGCCGTCGTTACGCAGTCGTTGTGCGGTCGTCGCGCGACCGACTCGCGCCGTCGTCTTGGCCGTCGTTGCGCGGTTGCGCGGTCGTCGGGCCATCGTCGTGCTGTCGCCACACCATCGGTGGTCGTCGTGGCAGTCGTCGTGCCGCCGCCACGTCGGCTGCGTCGTGCTCGCATTGACCCAGGCGGCGGCGGTGGTGGTAGTGGTGTGTACTTGTCCACGTGCAGCAGTGGCGGCGGTAGTGGCAGCGGTGGCGGTCAGGGGCACAACTCGACTTAGAAAAAAAAAAAGAGTCGGGCGGAGGCCGAATCTGCGGCGTGGGAAATGTGTGCCACAGGACACGTTGACAATTGCCCAGTTGTAGGCTCAAAAAAAAGCTTCAACGTCAACTGCCAACTGGTGCGTTTGTCGCTTTTTTTTCTTTTTTTCTTTCTAAGTTATTTTTTTGAACGGCCCTCTTCTTGTTATCATACCCGTCGCCGCTGACCACCTCCCACAGGCTCCACGGGCGGCACCATCGCAAGCACGCAACCCACCACGACGCCATCGCCTGTCCCTTGGCCCCCACACGCCCTGACTGGCGACACGGCCTCGGCTCAGTTTTTAAGATACGTTTTTTTCTTTTTTCTTTCCTTTTGTTTCGTTTTTCACCAGTTTTACAGAGCCCTCTATTCTCTCAAGCCCCCGTCGCCATCTCTGCCCCGCGGCACGCAAACCCGTCGCCGCGGCCTCCAACCCATCACCGCCACCTCCAACCCATCACCGCCACCTCCGGCCCATCATCGCCACCTCCCACCTATCGCAGCGGCCTCCAACCAATCGCCGCGGCCTCTGACCCATACACGTAAGTTCCTTACTCCTTACAGCGCGCAAGAGCCGCCACGACGCTACCCCCACACGGCGTGGAATTTCCGCCGCTACGACACCGACGACGACCGACGTGGAGGGGGACGACGACGACCGACGCGGAGGGGGACGACGACGACACGGAGGGGGACGATGACGACGCGGAGGGGGGCGACGACGACGCGGCGGGAGCTACGGCGGCGAGGGCGACAGTGTTGACGCGGCGAGGGCGGCGTGGCGGAATGGTAGCGGCGCGGCGGCACTCCTAGTACTATAACCCCTTCCTTTGTGTAGTAGTAGTACTCTTTCATACTCTATGATGCAATAAATATGTTTTTCTGTACACCTGTGATGGATGATTCATGACTCGCTTATTGAACTTAAGTTACTTAATATAGATACTTAAATCTTGTCTTATTCTTGGTCCCAGACCTTTGCTTAGCACCCCAAGTCTTGCCCCAAGTCCAGAATAAGCCAGGAAAAGCCTTGGCTAAGTCATTTTTAATGAATCGACTTGGCTTAGTCTAAGCATGGCTGTGCTTAGTGGCTTTGGGCTTAGCAGTGCTTAGAGGCATTGTTAAGCATAAATAAGCATAAATAAGCACACTTAAGTGCTATTAAGAAAAACGGAGATTTTCCTGATGGAGTCACCTCTGGTCATCGGAGTGCCGGCCCGAGACGGTCCGGACGGGATCTCTGCGCAATTCAGCATCGTTGTCGTCTTCAAGTTGTCGTATGGGTTGTCACGTGGTGGGGCGATAGTTGAGGCCGGTCCAACCTGGTGTTGGTGTCGATGCTGCAGGTGGCACGGCGGGTGTCGAAACTGTGGTCGTACAGTAGTTGGCCGTGGTTGTCGATGTTGGTGTCGTCGGGTGGCCGTGGTTGTAAAGACCAGTTGGGACCGGTCCCAACCGGCCCTGTGGCGGTTCACCCAAATGCCAAATTTGGATGAACCGCAACCGGTAAAATCCTCAGGCTGGATGAACCGCAACCGACGGTCCGGTTGCCATCGGTTGCAGTCCGGTCCGGTCCCGGTTTTTTTCCAGTTCATAGGACCGGACTTTCGAACACTACTCGTATCAATCATCTGGATTATATTCATTTCGAAGACAACTTACTGTGATAAGTGCCTCTGCTACAACGACGATTATCATCCATGCCAAGCCCTGTTGTCGTGGTCAGCCTATAAGATCGTCGTAGTGCATCAAGCGGTAGTATGCGAGATAAGAAAATGTTAACCTGGGTGTACAGGAGCCACCAGACGCCGCCTCTCTGACGGGCATTTTCCTAGCGCAAGAGCCCGGTGAGCATGAGTACAAGAAGCAATAAGTCGGTGACCAAAGCGACAAGAATGTTGTTTCTGGTTTTAGATGGATTCGTGATTGTGCAAATGCCTCCGCTCCAAGTTGCGCGAAGAACGGTTACCGGGTCACCGGTCACCTGTTCGAAATATCTGGAAAGCCAACTCGAAGGAATGAACACACCATGAATCAGGAAGCCAGTTTGGACAAACCACACAATAGAAGCGATCGATATAACGATCTTGTTTAGCCCCCATATCGCTGCACTGAGAATGCCTTGTTAGTGAGGTGCAGAGCCTGAGAGGAGTTAGAGAACCGAGTCTCTACTCACATGCGCAGCCCGATCAGGGCCGAGGCAGAAATCATAGAGAGATAAGAAAATAACTACGCAGCCCCAACTATGAGCACGTAGTCGAGGAAGTGATCCATAATCTCACGAAGAGAGAGATGACACACGCCTGGGTCGAATTTCAGTCTCGTAACTGACTCAAAAGGGTGAGAAGCCAAGGTACCTGGCAGTTGATCTGGTTTGCGGGGTCGAATCCCACGAGTATAACAATAATGGCGAACAGGGGGAACCACCGAGCCCCCAAGTAAAGCTGTATGTACCAGCTTGAGTTGATCATCCCGCATTCCCGTCCGGGTTATTCACAACGTATCAAAAATGACGAGCGAAACTTCCGTTTCCCAGTGAGGAAAGAATATTCCGAGAATCTCCCAGCTTACATAAGAAATTTAATGCATTTAATTAGGCGAGCTAAAAACAACAGTACTCACATGAGAATTCCCGCCATGAGGTGGCCAAGCTTGACGAGCGCGACTGAAAGGCAAATGTGACTCGGAAGTTAGAAATGTGGGAAGCGCAAGTGACGAACAATATTCTGCAGTGATAACAGCGGGGCTTTTCCAGTCAGGCCCGGGCATGTTGGGAGGGGAACAGGATCGGCGCGACAATATGAGGGTTCAGACAGGATAGAGAAAACTGATGATCGAAGGCGGCCAGGCCTGGTCCTGGCCTACCAGTGGGGATGCATGAAGTAGTTTCGATATATATACAGCGAATCTAGAAAACACAGCAATCATCTCAGCGTCTAGCGTTGGAGACTCATACCATACGTTCCCACCGAGCGGTGATTAAATCATTCTCCAAACGAGTGCTCATACAACTTCGTAGTCACAGACTCACAGCTGCCGGCGGCCATACCATCACGACGAAGATCCAGATCCCTTCAAGTTCCAAAAAATGGCAAGCTTCTCTTGCCCCGGCCGAGTCTTCTTCCATTCAGTTGTGATATTCAGCATCTCGAGGCTCCTCGTTAACGGCTTCCGAGATTTTGCGACACCTTCCCCACATGATACATCAGGATCAGGAGAAGGCCCGGGCGTACTTGATTATCACATAGTTGGTTTACAACTCCGCTAGAGGATGCTCGGGCCAAGAATCACGCAACGGACGAGTCGTCCAGCTCTGAATTCTACTGTAGCCCCTTTCTCTGGTTGTAATGCAATTATTGACTTCAAGTTACTGTCTATAACTGTAGAAATATATTTATGTGGGACACCTGGATAGGATGAGCGAGGGGGTGAGCGTCCTCTGTGAGGAAGCTCTACCCCTAATTGATAGGCCCGACTCGTACTTTACAAATCGTGTAAGCTACCGCACGTGATCGGTATCGCCCGAATCTCGGACTAAGCCGAATACTAGCGACTAGCCTTCCTACACTCCCCTTCACGTCGGTGTTAATCCCATTTCGCCGACGTGTTTCCTATGCTTTGGCCTTGCCAAAGCCTTGGTAAGTATGTCAGCTGTCTGATCAGGATCGCGGCAATCCACGATCTCAACGATATTCTCCTTTACGAGTTCGCGGATTAGGTGCCATTTAGTTCCGAGGTGTTTGACCCGCTTATGGAATTTGGGGTTCCTCGCCATTGCTGCGGCACTCTGGTTATCCTCTTTGATCAACGTGGGATACTCCTGCCTGTATCCGAGCTCTTCGTGCAAGTTCCTCAACCACGCGGCCTCGCGACCCGCCTCAGATAAGGCGATGTACTCAGCCTCTGTTGAAGACTGCGCGGTAACCGATTGCTTCCTCGACATCCAAGAGATCGCGCCTCCACCCGTCAAGAATACATACCCTGAGATGGATTTGTAATCGTCTGCGTTGCCGAACGCGGCGTCGGAAAACCCGTAGAAGAGGTTCGAGTTTTTATTCTCGTTCCTCCTCTTGGAGTAGGTTATTCCGAGCGTCTTCGTCCCTGCAAGATATCGCAGTATTCTCTTTAAGGCAGTGGTGTGTTCTAAACTTGGATTAGCTGTATAGGATGCTAATCGATTGATGGCGTAGGCTATGTCCGGTCTTGTAGCATTGGCAAGGAATTGAAGTTCACCGAGCAATCGCGCATAGGAATTGCTTCGGCTCCCCTCGTTCCCATCAGGATTTGGGACGAACTGAAAGTTAGGGTCGAGTGGCGTCGCAACATGATTTGCACGCTCCATGCCTTCCTTCTCTAGGATGGCTTCGACGTACTTTTGCTGCGTAATTTTGATCGACGTTTCGTCACGGGTGACCTCGATTCCGACGATCTTTGTCGGCTCTCCCAGGTCCGTGACTTCCCACTCTGATCGTAAGTCCTCTTTTATACGCTCCATCGCTACATCCGACGTCGCGAAGAGCATTAGGTCGTCAACCCATACGGCAATTATCTCAAGATCAACTCCCCTTCGGACATACGCACACGGGTCGGCGTTCAATGAGGTGAATCCACGCTTTGTCAATTTGTCATCGAGCTCTTTGTTCCACTCGCGCCCAGACTGTTTGAGCCCATATAGGGTCTTTATGAGCAGACAAACTCGATCTGTGCCGTCTTCGTAACCTTCGGGTTGGCGCATGTAAACCTTCTCTTTGAGAACGCCGTTTAGGTACGCTCCCTTTACGTCCATTTGCTGATTTCGAAGGTCTTCTATAGCTGCCAGCGCGAGGATAGCTCGAAGCGTTTCGAGTCTTACTACCGGTGAGTACGTTTCGCTATAGTCGTATCCCGGCCTCTGCGCACACCCTTTTGCTACTAAACGGGCTTTATACTTTAATAGGTTTCCGGCCTTGCCGTACTTCCTTGCGAACACCCACTTGTTCGCGATAGGGATGGATCCCGCAGGTGCGTCTGTGAGTATCCATGTACCCATTTGACTGAGCTGACCAAGCTCTGCCTGCACCGCGCGCTCCCATTCTGGCCACTCGAGGGACTCTTTTGCCTCCTTGAGGCTCTTCGGGTCTCCGAGCGCCACAATCCCGGCGGCATTGACTCGTTCCTCATCTTCCGAATCAGAAAATGGGTTGTCGAGTTTACGATAATCCGCGCGTATACCACGAGTTTTTCGGGGTTCGGGGGGTTTGGCTGGTGTGTCATTCTCGTCTATATCACTTCTCTTTCTCTTTGTTCCACTGCCCATGTTCTGCCCTATAGCTGTAGGCTGAGCGCCCTGTGGTACGCCGCCGATGGACAGGGTGTCCCGCTCGTCGAGTCTTCCCGGCTCCCCTTCACGCTGTGCGTTCGGCGCGATCACAGCGATCGGCTCGGGAGGAGAGTCATCTCGGGATAAATCGAGGAAACGGACGTTTCGAGAAGTGAGTACCTTACGCGTTTCCGCGTTATAGTACTGAACGGCCTGTGGCCCGTCTTCAAATCCTACATAGGCTCTTCTGTGCGACTTAGGTAACATTTTGCGCTGCGTGGATTGGCCTTGTAGGAGCACCCAAACTGGTGCGCCAAATTCTCTGAAGTGAGCGACGTTTGGTCGTTTTCCGAACCATAGCTGATACGGGGTTGCTCCATTTACGGCTCTCGTATAGGAACGGTTTCGGATGTATGCTGCATGGGAAACAGCGTACTCCCACAGGAACTCGGGCATCTGTTGTCCGCGTAACATCGCACGGGCGAGCTCTACCAACGTGCGGTTTGCGCGTTCGGCTATGCCGTTTTGGGCAGGTGAGTAGGGTGCTGTCATTTGACTCTCTATACCACGCTCACGGCACCACGCCCTCAAGGATTCGTTTATGAACTCTTTCCCCCGGTCAGTGCGCATCGCTCGCGGGGGTTTCCCATTCGCCTCGAGGTGCGCCAGGTAGTCCTTGACTCCCTGTGCCGCCTGATCCTTCCCTTTCAGGAAGTGTACAGTTATGTATCGCGACGCATCGTCGACAAATAGGAGGAAGTACTGGTTCCCATTTATGGAAACCTTGTCGTATTTCCCCCATAGGTCCATGTGAGTGAGTTCACCGGGCGAAGTTTCGTGGACTAATTTCTCGTTGTAGGCTTCCTCCGCTTGCTTTGCTTCGGTACACGCGACGCAATCGGGTTTAGGCGTTCGGGTGTCCACGCGGAGGCCATCAACAAGTCCGTCGTCCAACAACCTCTGTAACCCAGCGTAGCTAACATGTCCGAACCTCCTATGCCAGGTTTCCCAGCTCGGGAGTGTTTCAGAAGTTGTGAAGGAAGCGGAGGTGCTCGCCTGTACCCGATGGTTCGGGCGGAGGCTGACATCCATCCTATATAGGTTGTTTGCTGCTAATCGGCCAACGGCTATCGGCTTGCCGCTTTTCATGATTAGCGTAAGCACTCCGTGGTCGAATACACAAGTTCCGCCGGTGCGGTCCCAACGTCCCAAAGAAAGCAGGTTGTTTTTGTTGGACGGGATATGTAGGACGCTCTCAAGTCGCAAAAGGTAAATATTACCATTTAATCGCGATTCGAGTTCAACCGTGCCCCGTCCATGCACAGGGACTTTGGTACCGCCGACACCGATCACGGAGGCATGCTGGAGTGGTGTGTATTTTACGAACGCAGTGCGCTCATTCGCGACGTGTGATGTCGTCGCGCTATCGGCAAGCCAGTCATACCAAATTTGGCGGTTATCCATTGCTGTAACATCACTAGGATCGTAGTCCTCGAAATTATAACACTCGCCAAAATATTCCGGCTCGCTCAGATTCTCCGCTACTGTAAGCGCGATGTCTTCGTCATAGACGGTGGCGTGTACCTCTTCAATTTTGGAGGTAGTACCAGCTTTTGTTTTATCACTCCCACTGCTGCCGCCGCCGCTACCACCTTCACCATCGCCAAGCTTCCTCTTCTTCCAGCAATTTTCCGGGGAATGTGTGAACTTCCCGCAAGTAGGACGCTTGGTCTTGCCCAGGAAGCGGCAATTCGCAGTATTGTGATTGTCCTTCCCGCAATGATTTCAGTGCTTCTTCTTCTTCTTCCCGCGTCGCCCAGATGCTCCATTGGAGTTTCCAGACCGAGATTCGCCCATGCGCTGAGTAAGAGTGGGCTTATTCCCTACAACCTGATTGACGCTGCCGCCACTCGCATTACGCGTTTGGCGTCGCGTGTCCTCCTCTTTGAGAATCCCCATAAACTTTTGCGAGCTCACCAACTTTTTCGGGTCTGCCTCTTCTTCTCCAAACTCCCCACCGACGTATGACTGTGTGAACACGTCCCAGGAACGTGGGAGTGCCCACGCGATGAGGATTTTGAAGTATTCGTCGTCGAGTGGCATGCGATTGTTGCACACCTGAATAAGGCGTTCCCATTGACTCTTTAGCTGATTAAGGAGCTCAGAGATATTAGTATTCTCCTCAGAAACTATATGATTCATGGAGTAAAGGAGGGTGAAGTAAGAGTTTAGCCCTTTAGTCTGGTGTACGGCCTCCAGATTCATCCAAATCTGTCGCGCTGTCTCGCAACGATTCGTATGGACCATTTGAGACTCTATTATATTGTTCGTGATGAGGGTCTGGGCATAACTATCGTTGTCGTCCCAGGCCTCCGCATTCCGAGGACCAACTGGACGCAGGAAGCGTTCCATCGACATATTGGCGTACATGACAAGTGCAGGAGCATCCTCCACATTCTCTGTCGCCAAGTTGTCCAATTGTCCTCGGTCAGCGGCTCTATCACGCGAGTCACTTGTGAGTCCGGAGGCTTCGCCGGAGTGATGTAGAGTTCCTCTTCCTCATCAGAGGAGGGAATCTCGTCCTCGTCCGGGAAACGGTAAGGTGGCATCTTTAGGGGTAACTGACGTTTTTGCGCAAGAAATGGAAAGAATAGTTGTTTTATTGTAGAGTATCCTGGCCTGAGGTTTTTAAGCTATGGGGCCAGGGCCCATAACCTGTAGAAATATATTTATGTGGGACACCTGGATAGGATGAGCGAGGGGGTGAGCGTCCTCTGTGAGGAAGCTCTACCCCTAATTGATAGGCCCGACTCGTACTTTACAAATCGTGTAAGCTACCGCACGTGATCGGTATCGCCCGAATCTCGGACTAAGCCGAATACTAGCGACTAGCCTTCCTACAATAACAGTATTGTAGCGAAGTTTTGTGAAGTTAGTAACTTAAAAGCTGTGGGTTATCAGCTTGGTAATCAGTGGCAAACCATCGCTTGATCACCATCATCCACTGCCGTGATGCCCTTTTTTTTTTTGGAAAGCCGTGATGCCCTTCCTTCACAGCTTCGTGACTGAGGTGCTTACACTAGTAACTAGTATGTCTCATGTCAACTTTTTTTTTTTTTTTTGATCCATAATTACTCTGGGATGCGCAACAGAGTTACAGACCCGTAGCAAGACCCACTACAGTTATGAAACACGTTAGTCTTTAGTATAGTAAGGTGTCCCCACGTCGTAAATACTTAAGTAACGAGTCATGGAGAAGTCGAGTCGAGAAGGCCGTTTTAGGGCCGTGATACAGAGTCCGAAGACGATAATACAGTTAGTGCAGCGTGTTGCAGCCGCAGGTTAGACGGATCACCGTAAGAGTCATGTCAACTTTTCCAACCCCTCGTTTACCCCCCATCCTACATGTTAATCCCAGGGCATTCCGCATGCCCATTTAACGACAGTCAAGACGTGCTATAGGGACCATCAACGCACCACTTCCGGGACTTCCGGGTCTGCATCTGCAAAAATGGTCAGGACTCTTATGTAATGTTCGAAGGTATCTTATCTGAGTCGTCTCGCGTCCCGGGCCGTGCGCCCTTGCTTGCATCGGATTCTTTGAGAATCCGAACCGTGACCGAACGGGCTCTTTCTACCATCGAAGATTGTCATGTTACGTACCGTAATATATAGCGCTGCGATGCTCCGCCCTACAAGTAGTCCCTTGCTTTCCCCCTCGTTCCCTCCAAGGCTCCACTGTTATCCGCCATTCTCTGGGCTATGGCCGAGAAACATATTGGGACCATCGGTCAATTCTTTCCTCCCAAGCCAACCTGGACTACTGCGGATGTCCCCGATCAGACGGGGAAAACTGTCATCGTGACTGGCGGCAATGGTGGTATAGGGAAGGAGACAGCACGGGTGAGTCTTCGCTTACCGGCACCCCATCGTGGCATTTTGCTGATGAAGAGCGATCATAGGTGCTACTCTTAAAAGGCGCCAGGGTGTATATCGCCACGCGGTCAGAGGAGAAGTCACAAAAGGCGATCGAAGAGCTCAAGAAGGAGACAGGAAAGGACAGCATCTTCTTCCTGAAGCTTGACCTAGCAGACCTTGTCTCCATCAAGGCTGCCGCCGAAGAGTACATCAGCAAGGAAACGGAGCTTCATACGCTCTATAACAACGGGTAAGGGCTCGCGCACGCATACACCACGACAGACACACCTCTGACACGACGCAAGTGGCGTTATGAATACACCGATTGACCATGTGACGACACAAGGTTTCGATATGCAATTCGGAACGAACGTTCTAGGTGGGGTGCAGACTGACTTTGCAACTGTTGTCACCTCTCAGCTATCAAATCCGCAGGACACTTCTATCTCACCAAGTTGCTCCTTCCTGTTCTAACGGCGGCCGCAAAAAAAACTCCTGCGGGAACTGTACGCGTCGTCAACGTGAGCTCCATAGGACACCAGCTGTATGGGGCACCTGAGGGCATCAGGTGGGCCACGCTCGTCCCCGGAAATGATTCGCTCGAGGCACGCAAGAAGCTTACCTCGACCGGGTTATACGGCCAGAGCAAATTGGTGAGGTGTACGAATGCTACCCGATGCCACCCGATGTTCATTTCTGTAGGGAAACATCCTCTTTTCTAAGGAGCTCGCTCGGCGTTATGCCGCCGAAGGAATAGTATCGACCTCTTTGCACCCTGGAGTTATCAACACGGATCTCGCGCGTTCTTCGAGTTTATTCTTGAATTTCATCAGGCTGGTGATGGGATACGGTGTCTCTTATGGTGCAATCACTTCCTTGTATGCTGGCACTGCACCCGCTGCGGGTGAGCTCAATGGCAAGGTGGGTACAGAATTCTGTCTGGGAATCTTCCCTTACGTCCTGACCCACGTGTGTGACCTTTCTAGTATCTCACGGTGTGGGCACGCCTCGCGGTTCCGAGCAAGAATGCGCTCGACGCCGAGCTCGCGAAGAAGCTGTGGGAGTGGTGTGAAGAGCAAGTCAAAGATATATAAGCTGCCTTGCAAATTCCATGTTTTCCCTAGTCCCCCGAACTGTCGGTGAATGCAAACCTTTCTGACCGTCTTGTGCTTTAACCCCTTGTAATGGCTTCACATGTTTTCGCGCTTGTAAACTACTTCTGTACTCTTCATTAGTATGTAGCACAACAGTAGCAACAGCAGAAGGAGCATATCGATTGGGCGGGTTATCAAACTTATAGACAGCACAGTTGCAGTAGCTCTATCTAGATGTTAATCCAAGCACTCCAACTGACCATGCATGGAAGTAAGGTGAGTTTCGTGCAGTTCGTGCCCTGCCGTGCCAGGTACTGTACAACTTACTGGCGAGTCACCGGTATAATCACGCGCCATGGTGATGCATGACGACCCATTGCTCCAGGGTGGTTCCTCTCATTGAAACGGAACACCCTCTACAGTGAGTGCCACTGAGCGTCATGATGACCTCTCTCCGGCCCGCTCCATCCGGGAAAATTGACGCGCTCTTCCAGTGCTCTTCCAGTGCTCTTCCAGCCCTCTTCCTCGCTCTCTTCATATCATCCACATCATCCCGCGTCTAGCAGCTCGATAGACACCCAGTTCGCATCATTTGTACAGCCTTTGTTCGAGTCATCGCCATCATCTATGTTTTGTCCAGACAACGCACTACACCGTGCGATCGCTATTACCGCCTCGCACTTTGACCAGAGCAAAGCTACGATCTATTCTCGTGATGCTTCTTTTCTTTTATAGTTTACTCGTATTTACCTCCCGGCCTGGTCCCCATACGATACAATCACTTTGGCCTTCCCTTCATTAGGCCTCACTCGCGACTCCCATTTTGCTTCCCGACTTGCCTGCTACCTCTTGTTCTGTCACTCCGCCGTCGCGTCCTATCCCGCTCTTCCCGTGTTCCACCTCGCTTGCCCTTGCTTTACCACTCCTACTCACTTGTTCCCCCCTTCTCCATATCGTTTCTATCCTAGGTACCGAGTTTCTCCGTATGCATATAGTACATATTCGAGTACAGAATACAAACATCACATGTATTTCGTGTCCACAGCTATCCCTTTGAGGTTGATAGGCCTTTCCGAGTCCTACAAAAGTAAATAGAAAAGGAATTTTCGAAATATTGCGCGCAAGAAATTGCCTGTAAGAATAGTTTAACCTACACAACTCAATCTTCACCACACTTCGTCATTTTCTCCCGGTCGGAAACGGTGTTTTGGGGGTGCCAGAGGATCCATTCTGAACATAGGCCCGTCCGGCATACCGCTTGTCCCAAGTGCGAGGGAACGTTGGTCCGGGCAGGGTACTAAGTAGCCAATCGCCGGCTGCCTCACCGGCAGCCCTCCACTGATATGTACGTTGGCTTCATTGTGGAGGAAATAGTCCGCCAGTCCACGGTACACGCGTGAAGCACCGATTGCCATAATGATCACTGAAGAAAGGAAAAATAATCAGCGAAGTCGTGTAGCCCTCTCGCGAAGAGACACCTAACGCGCAGGGACTTGAAACATCTACGATATCGGGTCCGTCAGCTCTTTGTCCGCAATATTTTGTCATGACGTACGAGGTTCATGGGGTCTGCGAAAGCACTCTTCGGTGAATGCTGAATCTCGTCATGTGAAAGGAATCATGCACACCATTCCGATTCAATATAATAAAAACCTGGGGAGCTCGTCTCAGTCACCTCATCATATTCATTTTTAGGAAAACGTACTGTAGCAGGCACCTCGGCTACAACGACGATTATCATCCACGCAAAGCCCTGTTGTCATGGTCAGCCTAGGAGATCACCGCGGTTCATACGTGACATGTGAGATGAGAAAATATCAACCTGGGTATACAGTATCCACCAGACGCCACCTCTCTGATGGCTGTTCTTCCAGCGCAAGAGCCCGGTGAGCATGAGTGCAAGAAGCACAAGGTCAGTGATGAAAGTGACTAGAATGTTGGTTTTAGTTTCATGTGTATTCGTGATTTCGCAAATGCTTTCACTCCAAGTTGCATGAACAACGGCTATACCTGATCCCGGGTCCCATGTTGGAAATGTCCGGAAAGCCAACTTGAAGAAATGAACATACTATGGATCTGGGAACCAGTATTGGCGAGCCACGCAGCGGAAGCGATTGATATGGCGATCTTGTTGAGCCCCCATATCGCTGCGCTGATGGTGACTTGTCAGTGAGGGACGGTGCGAATTTAGAGGCCTGAGTCTCTACTCACATGCGCAGGACGATTAGAGCCGAAGCAAAAGCGAACGAGAGATGTGAAAATATCTACACGGCCCCAAATATTAGCATGTCGTCGAGGAAATGGTCCATAATCTCACGAAGACCAAGATGGCATAGGCCTGGGTAGAAGTCCAAGTTCAGTCCCATCATCTGAGTCGAACAGGACGAGAAGCCAAGTGGATCTGTACCTGGCAGTCGATTCGGTTTGCTGAGTCGAATCCCACGAGTATACCAACAACGGCAAACAAAGGGAACCACCGAGCCCCCAAGTAAAGCTGTATGTGCCAGTCTGAGTTGGTCATCACGCATTCTTGTCAGGGCCGTACGCAACGTACCAAGAACGATGAGCGAAACTTCCGCTCCCCAGTGAAGAAAGAATAGTCGAATCCGAGGTTCACGAGAAACTCCCAGCTTGCATGAGAAGAAATTTAATAGTTTAAATTAGACGAGGCTGAGAACGACGCCGCTCACATGAGAACTCCCCCCATGGCGTGGAAAAACTTGACGAGCGCGGCTGTACAAATATAAATAGTTAAAAATGTCGGAAGCCCAAGTAACGCACCGAATTCCGCTTTGACGACAGCGGGGCTTTTCCAGTCAGTCATGTTGAGGGGGAAACAGAATCGGTGCGACAATATGAGGGTTCAAAGTTCAAACACAGTGAACAAAATTGATGATCGATGCCTAGGCATGCATGTAATTTCAATATATATAAAGCAAACCTCTAAAACACAGCAATCTCAGTGCGCCGAGTGGAGTAGCTCTAGAGATTCTCACTATACCTTCCCCGCCGGGCGATCATTCTCCAAACCAGTGTTCATACAGTCACCGTGACAGCCGCCCATATCATGATTGAAGATGATCTAGACTCGCCTTATCTCTTCCCTCTCAAAAACGGCAGGCTTCTCTTCTACCGGCTCTTCTCCCATACAGTTGTGATATTTCAGAACCTTGAGGGTCCTCTTTAACAGCTTCCGAGACTTCCACATGATGCATCAGGAAGAGGGTGGGGCACTTGATTGTCACGGGGTTGATTCAAAACCTTGTTCGGTACAGTAACGCCACTACAGTACACGCAAACACAGCCAAACCACGCTCGGGCGCAACAGACCAGTCCTCCAACTCAGTCTTTGTGAAAAGGATGGAAGTTAGATAAAGCTGTAAGCAATCGATTACATATTAGCCCAAGTATTAGCCGTTTGCTTGAACGAAAAGGATCCTGAGGCGCCGCCCCGAGCCATGGCGAACCAGTGGCGAACCGTGGCGAATCGTAGGACATGACTCTGATGATGACTTGACCCGGTCCACTGCGAAGACTGCCACAATCCGTTAGCACTTCGCAATCGGCGATGATCGATGATCCACCATCTTAACATCTTCACCCACCGCCTCATGTTCGTGATCCCACAGCCTTGACAGCTTCGTCGCCCATCCTCGTTTTTTCACCATGCGCCTGGCCTACGTCTCAAACATGCCATGCGCAGGATACGATGCCTACACTATGTCCACTCGCTTCACGTCAACTTGCCAACCCCTCATTTATCTCCTGTCCTAGTACTAGTACGTTTGTGCCCTTTTCGCCCCCACCTTTCTTTATTCCAAAACAGATTCGTGAGGCATATCCCCTTCAAAACGACGTAGGGACAGAAGGCGACGATGCCTTGTCGTCCTTCGTGAGCCATCTCTTATTTGTTTCTCAACCTTCAGTTCACCTGAGCGTCAACGGCCCGGCGCAGACCAGTACTCGTGATGTGACCAGGCCAATGGAAAGGCATCGCCACTGAGTAAATACTTTTCAGGATTGCCTTACTGTAACTCATGCTTTCCCTGTCCTTCCCGTTCTACGTACATAGCTAGTCCCAGGGGATCCCGCATCCCATTTAACAACACTCAAGCAGTGCCATAAGGACTCCCAATAAACCATGCCCCCGCTTCTGGGTCCGCGCATATTATCGCCGCCCTCGTAGTACATGCAAAACTGCCAGCCATCGGACCCAGGCTTAAGGGCGACTCGGAAGTCGGAACCCTTGGGGGCCCATTTCCACCTCGTGTACCCCGGGCTCTATTGCATTGCGTGGGTCGACGTGATACGCCTGGTATGTTGGGTTATGGTGCACTAGGAGATCTGGGGGAAAGGGTGCATAGCGCACGTCATTTGTGTCATACATTACACGGTGTTTTTGTGTGAAATACACTGTTCTGCAGGGAACCAGCTCCGAAAGCAGTCGAACGAAGTTCGACGAACAGCCAGTTGATCTCTAATATCCAGATATCCCGCAACTGAACCTACATACACGGCATCTTACAACCCGAGTGAATTCTAATTCTGTATGCCTCGTAAGGCTGCAGACAAGCAGTACAGTGAGCGGACCCAAAAAAAAAAAGAAAACTTGAAGCAATAAGCATGCAGTGCGTACTAAGACTCTGAGTCTCGATGGACACCTCTCTGGCAGCTCGCTGGAACGGTCGCGCGCCATGATGAATGATGAATGATGCATGATGAGCGAAGTTGGCTCATCGCTCCAGGGTGATCCCTCTCCTTTTCGTGCTGTTTTAGTGCCTCATACTCCCTTCCGGCCCGCGCCATCCGGGAAAATTGACTTGTCCATCCCTCCATCCCGCCAGCTCGATACCGGTTCTTCGCCTTGTACCGCCTTTGTTCGGGTCATCGTCATCATCTATCTTTTTCTCTACACAGCGCGCTCCACCGTGCGAGAGCCATCGCCGCGCCACATCAGAGCGAAGCTGCGATCGATTCTCGTGTATGTTTATTTTTCTTTAGTGTGCCCGTCTTTGTTTCCGTACGATACAACCACTTTGGCCTCCACCTCACTAGGCCTCACTAGGCCTCAATCGCGACACCTTCTGTGCCTCCCGATTTTCCACTTCTTGTTCTGTCTCTCCGCCGTCGTGCTCCGTTCCCGTTCCCGTTCCGTTCTCCTCTCGCTCGCCCTTCCTTTACCACTCTTGCTTATCCCTTTCCCCCTTCTCCATATCGTTTCGACCGTAGGCTTGATCGTAGGTATTGACTTTCTCCGTGTACATAAACCACCTCTTTCCTGCTGAATAGATCTGCGCCGTGTCGCCCATTTATCCCAGCACGAGTCCGGTTCGATCGATGACATGATGTCATCCTCAATGCTATCTATGCTCGCGAGACCGCCATCAATCGGTCGCAATCCCGAAATCCTCGCCTTCGCAGCTTCATTTCCCGTCCCCTCCCCCTTTGCTTCTTCTGGGAAATCTGCTCCGCTTGTCGGGCTCACTGATCTAAGTCCGTACATTGCATCGCCCATATCGTTGTGATAAATCCGATCCCAAACCAACCTTTGTTACACACATGGACGCGGGCAAAAAACTAGTAATATCCGAAGAGTGCTCCGCAACCAAGTAGGAGCATGATCACTGGACGATGCCTCTTACAATCTGAATTACTTTCTACTATAGATCGGGCGTGAGTACGAAGGGCAAACCCACAAATTTTAGACAACTCACTCCCAACGCGCGATCATGCGCCATGATGAGCAAAGTTGACCCATCGCTCTAATCCCTCGCTTCCTCCACAGCTTCTTCACAGCTAACTGAAGCACCCTCGCCTATTTTTCGTGAGATGGCACTCCTCTCGTGCTTTCCGAAAAAAGAAATTGGTAAAAATGCTTAGATAAGCCCCCCTGCACATTGTCCCGACGACGCTGCGGAATCCACAGTGTTGCATCGCAGCCGCAAGGTATAATCCTTCATTGGCAATGCTGCCTTCTGTCAACTCTGCGGTATGACAAGCAGAAAGGAATGCCAGTTCCGCGGTAGAAAATCGAGACCGGACAATCTCCACCAATGTGAGATTGTCTCCGTGAAGTTCGAACGAAGCGTCGAATGGTTTCCCTGTCTCCAGTAGGCCGTGACAAACAAAATGAACGAATCAGTGATCCCTGAGGTCCGCTACCAGGGTAGTGAGTGTCGCCTTTTCCGATATGAGAGTTGTCATCGGCAATCCGACGGGCGCCGACAGCCTGTACGACGACGATCTTGCCCCGTGCCCCGGGCAGGGTGTCGGGTTGTGCTACAATAAGTAACGAAGGCTTGTGCAACGTTTCAACCCATTCAGAATTTTACGCTCGGCCTCCACACCGATCCTTCGGGACCGCGGTGGCGCTTGCCAGGCCCACCCTCTTTTGTCAGAAGGTTGGTCGGACTACGCTCGATGGCACAGCGGGGCATAGTGCCTGGCACTCGGCTCGGGCTGTCTAGTCTTCCGCCCGTCTCCGAGGATAGGGGCCAGTACAATGAGGCGGGGTTCGAGCCTGCGAAAGTTCTCGTCAGGGCTACCACTACCGCTACCCCAACCGCCATCCTTCCTTCCGTAGTCCGAGGCCATTTAGGATGCCTACCAGTCTCGAGAAAACTCTGGTTGCATGGGGGGAAAGCACGAGTGGGGAGGGGGGAGTGCTTCCTTCTCAGCCTTATAGCCAGCTGGCACGCTCCCACCGAGCGATAAATATTCGATAAATTATCAATAATCGGAGTAAGAGAGATAACGAACGACTGATTCAGGCTAAAGAACAAATAATCACGGAATTTCAATAATGACCGCTAATTTGGCGAGATTATCGCTCGCTAGTAGAGCGGGAGGTTGTTCCCGATGGCCGCCGCCACTCACAGGTGCTCCTGGCGGCACAATCCACTTTCGGGGGGCTAGCTCTTCTCCGCCCTCAATGTGGTCCCCGCGGCGATTGGTGTCGCCGCGGGGCCCTTCTGCCATCCCTCAAGAGGATTTGCTGAAGCGACAGAGACACATTTGGGCACCGAAGGAGTCCCACTGGTGGTTGCACTGGCACTTGGCTTCGTTCACTTGTCCTGCAGAGACATATGTAGACTCCCTGTGCGCCTCGGGCATCGGTATCAGAGCGATATCATCTGATGCCAAGCAGGTTTAGGCGTATGTACACTGGCTACCCGCGGTGGACTATTATCGCAATTTATCGGTAGAAACATCAATACGCCAGGAATTGCCGCTCTTAACTAGCTCGACTCACGCCTCCCACTGGCACTCCCACTACAACATCGCCTGACCACGCTCACACCACACCACGTTGCAGGTGCCGCATAAACTCGCTGAACCGTCTCATAGCACCATCTCGGTGGCCTCTTCAAGTTGTAACTATGCATTACCTCCGGCTCTCTGTGTTCTGGGCCCTCGCCGTCATCACAGAGCCCCTCGATAGCGCCTGCTACGCCCTTCGCACCAAATTGGAACGATATGCACACAAAACACAGATGGAAGGCTATACCTGGCAAATGGGAGAGCATCGGCCAAGCACCCGTTGGCACCACTATCGACCTCCGCATTGCGCTAAAGCCCCACCGCGAGCACGCCCTCACAGACGCCATTTATGAGGTCAGCAATCCGAAACATCCAAAGCACGCTCTCTTTTTCATTTCCTCCGCCAACACACGCGACGCTGCTACGTTGTAGATATGGCGCGTATCTCTCCAAGGAGCAGGTCGCCAAGCTTGTCGCACCACACTCATATACACTCGAGCTCGTCGAGACCTGGCTTAGGCACCACGGTGTGCCCCCCTCCAATGTCTCAACCTCACACGGCGGCAACTGGCTGACGGTGACCGGGGTGCCCGTGTCGAAAGCCAACGACCTTCTCGGCGCTTCGTACCAGCTCTACCGATACGCAGGGACGAATGGGACTATTCTCCGCACGGTCGGCTACGCTCTTCCCGCTGCGTTGCACGTGCACGTGCAGACGGTCGCGCCGACGACGTATTTCGGCTCGCCGCTCACGCCGCGGAAAAGACTACGTGGACACCGTGGTAGGGCGGCGGCGCTGTCGGCCCGTGATGTTCCCATCACTCCGGCGGTCCTTCGCTCGCTGTACAACTCGGTAACCTACCAGCCCGCAGCAATGGAACAGAATATGATCGGGGTTACAGGCTTCCACGGGGAGTACGTAGGCGATGATGACCTAGAGAATTTCATGAACCATTTCCGCTCCGACGCGGACGACCCGACTTTCCTGGTCATTGATATCAACGACAGTGGATACGACCCAAACAAGCCCGGCGATGAGGCAAACCTCGACATGCAATACACGCAGGGAATAGCATGGCCCACCCCTCATGTCTTCTACAGCGTTGGCGGTGTAGCGGAAGAATTCATCCCTGACAGCTACACACCGGTGAACGACAACGAGCCATACCTCGGATGGCTCGGGGTAATGACCAGTTTGGAAGATGTTCCGCAGACGATCAGCACGTCTTACGGTGGCAACGAGCAGACCTTCCCGCCTGACTATGCGAAGAGCGTGTGCGAACTTTTTGGGCAGCTCGGCGCGCGCGGCGTCAGCATACTCTTCGCGAGTGGTGACTCAGGTGTTGGCGGCGGGGACTGCAAGAAAAATGACGGCTCCGGGGTTGTCCAATTCCAGCCCTCCTTCCCCCCGACATGTACGTTTGGCTATTCCCCGCTCGCAAGCAGTACACAGGCTCGGAGATACCAGTCGCTCACCACTCCCCACACGTTTTGCAGGTCCTTGGGTAACCAGCGTTGGCGGAACGACGCAACTCCTCGAGGTTGCGGCGCCTCTCTCCTCCGGGGGATTCTCAAATATTTTTCAACGCCCGGTTTACCAGACCGACGCCGTGCTCGGTTTCTTCCAGCAATTCGGAAACAAGTATTCCGGCCTTTACAAGTGCGCTCGCCTACATGACCGAACCTGATTTATTCTTACCCACAATTTGTGCAGCGCTTCGAGCCGAGGCTTCCCCGACGTTGCTGCGCAGGCGATGAACTTCGTGTTTGTCTACGACGATGAACTTAAGCTCGCAAAGGGCACGAGCTGTTCGACGCCAGTACGTCTTTCCCTCTCTCATCTCTCTGCATATTCTTTCCTCGAGTACTCAGCTAGCCGCTAACTTACAGGTCGTGGCGGGCATAATCGCTCTGCTGAATGACTATCAGCTTTCAAAGAACAGGCCGGTGCTCGGCTTTCTTAACCCCTGGCTATACGGCACCGCCCACCAGGGCTTCAATGACATCACGTCTGGCTCGAACCCGGGCTGCGGCACTGATGGATTCTCCGCTGTCCCTGGATGGGATCCTGTACGTCTCACCAGGCTCATGTTTCCTCATTTCCGACATTGACACTGGTCTCCATAGGTGACGGGCATCGGGTACGCCTGATTTTCAAAGACTACTGGACATGCTTCCTATCCCCATACCCGCCCCCATCCCCTCTAACTAATCACGCTGCTCAGGAAGTTGACCAAAAAGTTGTTCCGTCTCTAGTGAAGTGACTCAAGACTGCCGCGGTAGAATAAGGAAACAGAAATGACACGCTCAGAGATATATCTGCTCGACGATGTAACTTCTGCGTTTCTATCCGATCGATGAATTCGCGAAGTTTGGAAAGCAGTTGGCTTTATTTACAGTAATGTACTTTTATTGATATCGTAGTATTTGTAACAAGATTTGTAAGACAGAAGAAATCGAAGTAGTCCGAGTGGCGGAAAAACGGTCAGACCGTGAGATCTTTGCGAAAAGTCAAAGCCTGCAGGTGATAGGTGAGTCCTACACTATCACCTTGCTTGACAGCGTTTCTCGTGCATTACACTTACGAACGGGACCAAGCAAGCTCGCCTGCAAAATAAAGACTGTCCGGGATATAAATGGATTCAAAAAAAAAAACCTCCCAATTCGCTTTTTCTTTTTCTATTTGGATGTCTTGAGTACTGTACTGTAGGCTCGCCGGCCTCGCAGCCCTCGCTACGCATTCTGGCCAATCCTGCGGCTCGCAGCGGGATTCTGCGGCGCAGCGCTGTTCGTAGCGGTGCTGGTGGTACTTCCCTCTGCGAGCTGGCCGGGTGCACGCGGGGTCAATAGGTTTCGCTACCAGGCGGTGGCGCTGCTGCCGCCGCGTCACTAGCGTGCGGTGGACCAGGCTGCGATATTCGTTTACGCATATCTCGATATCGCGCAGCCCGAATGTATTAGTCGCTGCGGTGCGTTGTTCCCCAAAGAAACGTATTTTTATATACTTGGCGTTCTGCGGCTTGGACCTTGGCTTGGACTTATTTAGCGCCTGGCAGGGGTCCTCACGACTGGGCGCCAATTTTTGCTTTTAGTTATTGCCGCTTACGCGATGAACTTTCGAAGTTCTAGGCTTCTTTCTCCACTTTCGTATACGATCGTAAGCCGTCCAACAGCATATTTCCGCATCCTTTATTCTGTCTAAACAAAAGCCCGGCAGGGTGCACGTTACAACATCGAAAACGAGTTTGTCATTAGCGCATTATTGTTTGGGAGTGCATGTACGTCCTTGTCTCGTGTGTGCGGAACTGGAGTATCACATCATTCTTGTGTCTGTTGGGGCAGTGGGCGCACCGGTGGCCGGCCGTATCTCGGATCGCATTCTCGTAGGATGAGAGAATGACCGAACGGACGCTGGGTTCCCGAGAACCGGTTACGTGCTGGGACTCTGGGGGCGCAGGTTCTGGTGCCCCTATCTGTCCTGCTCGGGCATGTTCACTCTTTGTACCGGGGACGATAGAACTTCTGTTGAAAACTGATGTGCCTGTTCGTGAGTAAAATCGGGGTGCGTTACGCCTTCCCTCAACCAGTTGACTGTTGCCGCTGGTTGATCGATCGATTGACATGTATAAATGGGCCAGACTGATGTGGTCCTGATCCTGACACCCGTCGCGGCATCCAACGTCGACATCCTGCACTGTCGGAGCGCAGAGGCGTTGCGGTCACGAGGTGCGTTTCATGTGGGTTGCACGTGTACAGCTGTAGCTCCATATGCCGGATCGGCGTTTTACGACTGTAACGCGCTTCGACACGTAACGCTACACTCTTTTGCCCTCGTTAACAGTGTATGGGTTCTGACTGCCGACGTGATCGCTACTATGACCTCTGTATGGGGTAGTCAGCCTCCGCGCCGTCAGAGAGTTACCGTATACAATTTACGGCGTGGTGATTTATGTCGGCAGGTTGTTATGGATTACTATACGTTACGGAGAGCGGGGTATTCCATTAAATCAGAAAGCTGAGGACTTTGGGGCCACGAGGCCGAGCCGGGGAGGTCGAGGCGTTGACGGGTTTCCTAGAAAGGCAGCGAATTGGACGCATGGATGGGGTGTGGCAGATAACAACAATTCCGAGGAATATTCCCTAATAGAAAAAATGAGGCGGTTCCCCCGGAGACCGCGATACATGTAATATCGAATCGGGGGTCCTGCGCACGCATACATTTGGTCGGTTCGAGGCGTGTCAAGGACGACCACTTACTCCTGCTGTTCTCTCTCTCTTCTCATCTCTCATCTCTCATCGTTCTTGCTTTTCAGTCATGTTGTAGTCCCTTTCAGCTCTCTCTTTGGTTTTACTGTGAGTCATGCACTTTATATCAAAATCAACTCATAGCGCTTACTAGCTTGTAACCTTGTATTTTTTTTACTCGCCTCGTTTTTCAGCCTAACGGCCTGCTCGTCCGTTCGAAAGATTGGTGCAAAACCATGACGTTCGTCAACGACGGCTTTGTCTCCTCTTCAAATTGCTTTATTCTCTCGACATCGCCTTCATCGCCCTCACAATCCAGCATGCAGCCCGATCACGCTTGGCCCTCAGATCTATGGTCATCCTATTACACCCCAAATCACTGCACCTGCATTCCCAAACCCCACGACCCTTCCACGTTTGATCCATCCTGCATCTGGACCCTTTCACCGGCAGAGTTGACTCCTACCGAGCAACTTAAACATGTCTATCCATCGCCCCCTGCCACCGACTCCGATCCAAAGCACACAGTCCCACTTCCTGTGCTGTGCGACGACTCCCCATCGCATGGTGCAGGTAAATTCCTTTGCTCCCTCCCTTCAACCCTACCCCCTTCTTCCCCTTCTACTTCACTCGCTCCACACTCCGAAAGTCCCCTTACGTCACACCCGTCCACCCAACATCTTCCTCTTTCCCCTCCGCCCTCGCTTCCCATGGTGCCACACCCCCTTCCGGGTGCCCCTCGAATTACTGACGCACGTACGGATACTGGCCTCGACCTAGAACTTGACCTGGAGGTTCCTACTTCCGAGCCAGTTACCGACGGTGACTCTCAATCATCCTCTTCCCCTGACGAATCATCCTCCACCGACTTGCTCACTCCACTTTCTCCAATATGGGATTTCCCTCCTGACGATGCCGATGCTCGCCCTGCCGGCACCCTGGAGGTGTCAACGCTCATGTCGCGATCACTGGTCTCACCCCTCGTGCGCTATGGCTCACTAGGTGTCCAGGCCATGGAGGGCGACCGGATGACTCTGTCAAGTGGCTCATACTCGTCCATAAGAGACCTAGACCCGAAGATCGAGTCACACTGCGGACAACTTTGTTCGTTAGTAGTGCCACCTGATGGACGCGTAGGCTCGAGGTTCACCATGATCCATACTCTCTTCCCAACATCAAATGGTCTTTCCTCCGACGGCTCGCTAGGTCACTCGCAGTTTTCGTCAGGCGGAAAGCCATCCGTCGACTCGCATACTTTCAATCTTCTGCTTTCGCATACTGATATTCCTCATACTCTCCCCCACCTCGTATTACCGTGCCCTCGCCTTCGACCCCGGCTTCTTCTTCAAGGCCTGAATGATCCTACCGTCGACACACGGCGCAGGGATTCCTACGACTTCCTCGACCCATGCCATGACGTCGACCCGCGGCTCACTTGCAGTGCCTCACTCAGCGTGCCACCGGGCACCGGCATTGTGCCAGTCTATCATCCCGGAGGCATGGAAACTGGTGCCGTATCGTCCGAGCTTTTTCATGGAGTCAGCCTTACGAAGGACGATGCGATGCTTCCCTCCCCACTCTCAGAGTTCGGTGGACCTTCATTTTGTACCATTGGCACTGAAGCCAACTCACATTCTGGCTCCACCGACCTCTGGGGATTCGGAGCAATGGATTACACTGACACACTACACTCCACGCCGTTTGGTTTGGAGTCGGACCTTGTCCCATCCTCCCCTATGCGCAGCACGTTTGGAGAACTTCATGCCGATGACGAGGACTTCTTTGAGAGCTCCCCTCTCCCGCAGTCTCCGTCTCGGCGGTCCTTCTCGGAGCTCCCGGAGGACACTGCCATGAACGGATTGTCACCTTCCCCCCCTCAATCCCCGCTTCTAGCTGGACAGCCACTCTTAACGTTACCCGGCGCGGAACCGGACAACAGCCTTATTGTTTCCGAACCCCCTGTCTCGGAGTGGTCAGCGCCATCCTCCCCACGTGGGAGTGGCCTTGGGCTCTTCTTACCTATACAGGCCGCGTCATCCAACCAGCCCGAAACATCCGAAACACACGCGGTCGAGCCAAATTTGAACTTCTCAACGGAGGCAATAGCACGTGTCGACGCGTTTGAGTTCGAAAAGCTCAAGAGCGTCCGCCGTCGTACGTGGGTCTCGGAGCGCAAGGCAAAGGAAGACGAGGTGTTTCACGCGAAGCGCGCGGAGCTCCTCGCAGGTCGGCTCAGTGTGGCACCACCGGTGCCCTCCAAGCTGGCCGACTTTGACGAGCGCGGCGGCGTGAGCGCAGGTGCGGATACCGATGGCACGGAGGGGCCCCCTGGTGAGCCCGCGCAGCTGGACGAGTCTGACGAAAAGACAATCCGGTCGTGGCTTCTGTATACCGAGGCGCGCAGAGCAGAGGCGCGGCGCGTGCGCAAGCGGGAGAAAGAGCGAGGGCGGGAGCTCCAGGCGTTGCTGCGTCTCAAGCTTAGCGAAGATCCAGACGTGACGGAACACGCGACAGGTACCGCCGCCACCAAGATCAAGCCGGGTAAGACGGCTATTGTGAGCATGCCGCAGCTCGTGGCGCGCATGATGATGAAGCGTCGCGACACGCCCCGGCCTTTCTCGCCGCGTAGACACGACTCGCCTTACATCTGCTCTCCGCTATCGAGGCTCGAGCTCGATCCCGCTGTGGATGACTATGTCATGGAGGAGTGAGCAAGGGCGTTTATGGTGCGTTTGGCCAATGTAACACTCGTGTCGGTTCTGTAGACTGACTTCGTTTGTTGGTCTTGCCATTGCAGAATGGACGTTGGACTGGACAGTTCCAATTTTGTTGATATAACATGACCATGCATTCCCTGTAGCATTACGTGGCGGTCATACCCTTGCAGGAATTTGATCACATCTTGATTTTTTTTCTTTGTCGCTCTTTATTTTTCATCAGAATCCGTTGCACAACACTAGTACGTGGTCTAACACGGCTATTACAGACGCAGTCAGTATTCAGGCCTCCCTATCGTCAACTTTGTATCATCACTACCATACATCATATGATTCTTAAATTATGACAGGCTTGAGTGTCGCGCAGCCTGGGCCAGCTCAGGAGTCCCAGCAATGTGATTCAACAACGTCTGCTCGTTCTCCGCAATGTGCGGTTGTAGTTCCTCCTGCTTGACCCCGCGAAACCTGAGTGCGTACTCGCGACACGCCTCGCGGCTCTCCTTGAGTCCCGGATCCTCTCTGTCGAGCGCGCAGATGGCAAACCCGGGGAAGTTGTACTCGAGCAGCGCACGAATGGCAGGCAGCAGATCACGGCTGGGTGCGTACGTGCCCGAGTTGTTGTCGATCACGAGCTCCCAGTGCGTGCGCTCGTCGGCATCGGCATCGGCATCGGGGTTCCCTTCGCCATACCCGGCCCAGCCGCCTGCGCACGTGGGCCGCGGGTGGAACTCGCCACTATAGCGCACGCGCTTCGCGCAATTGGCATGCAGTGCGTGCTTCGACGCAAAGTCGACGAAGAACGTAGCGCCCGTCTCGCTGAACCGCAGCGTGTCGTCCTCCTCCGCGATCACGTACGTGTACACCGCAGGCTTCACGCGCAGCCGGCGTGGGTCGGTGAGGGAGCGGTCCTGCACGAGGCTGTTCGCGCCGTGCAGCAGCGCGAGCACGTCCGCGGGCGTGTCGAGCGGCCCCATGCGATCGCGCATCGTCTGCGCGTACAGCGTGCGGTGCCCGGCGCGGATCGTGCCGCGTAGCGCGAGCGCGCCAGGCCCTGCGCCGAATATCGATTGCGCGGCGGCGTACTCCGTGTTCCAGTGCTGGAACACGTCGCTGAAGAAGGTGCGCACGCCGCGTAGGCGTACTTCCCATGTCGAGTAGAGCCGCGCGTCGTTCACGCGCGTCAGCTGCCCGACTGTCGGCGAGTAGTGTTGCGCGTACCGCAGAGGGCCGTCGAAGGTGTATGCTGGCGCCTCGCTGAGCGGCGTTGCGGGTTCTCGTGACTCGATCTACGCGCGTGTGTGAGAGGGTGTGTGTGGCAGAGGGGAAGGAAGGAAGGGGTGTGTACATTGAGCCAGAACGTGCCACTGCGACGCCGGTGCATCGGGCCCTGTACGACGGCCTCCTTGGCGCCCGGTGCGACGGTCGTCTCGAACTTGCCGACAAAGTCGTCCGTCTTTCCCTCGTCTTTGTCCATCACTTGCACTGCGAGCGTCGCATCGGTTGGCACGTTCTTCAAGTGCCACAGCTCATTCCAGACCGGCTGCAGGGTATTCACCTGCACCGACGATCTGGGAATTATTTCAGTCAAAATACAAGGGGAAGCATAGCGGTACGTGGGGACAGGCGTACGTGTATTCGATTTCGTGGTCGATGCGCGCGACAAAGTACGGGTCCGAACTGCCCGCGACGTCTGTCTTTGGTAACCCTCGAGCACCAATAAAGTGGATGGTCAAGTCTACGTATTTCGTTTCGACCCCTTCATGACGCTTGAATTCCTTTACTTTGGCGTGGGCGGAGACACCCCGGGACGTGCGCCGAGAGAAGGACCCATGAATGTTACCCAGGAAAGACATGGTGACTCTGTCTGATCTGAATCGTGTTAGCCGTTCATGCACGTTCATGTTCTTTAGCTGTGTGAATAGAAATACATACATCTATGAGACTCAGATGTTTTCTATCTCTGTCAATGCCCTGATGTCGAGTAGTTCTTATAGAGATCCATCATGCCACCACGGGCATGGGCTCTTCGGGTCAGGGGCGACCCGGACCGGATATCCGCCACTAGTGACAGCTTCGCCCAGTCTTCGCCCGCACTGGCAGGCCAGAGATGATGATAGGGCGCTTCCACCAGCTGTTATCCCGAAGGCTTTACCCAGCTGGCCCCTGCAAGTGGTCCCAACGCCCATATACAAGGGAAAAATTGGGACTGTCTCTGGTCTCCTTTCTTGGTCTCACTGCTTTTGTCGGATGCTCGTGGTCACGGTCTCGGTTGAATCTCGACTCCGCCGCTCAAGATTCTAGTTCGCCTCAAGAAAACTTTCGAGAACATCAAAAGATTCGCACCAATAACAATGAGTCGTACACGAGAGATGATGACTTCAACGTATACGTGCGCCATCTGCACGCGCACACGCAGACTTTCGAGCAAACAGTCTTTCCAGGGAATCACACCGGCGTAGCGCGATATGACACCGCAAAATGCGATTCGCCAGGGTGCGTCTCTCTCGCTCTCTGACCACGATGACGAAGATGGTTGATCGTGACGTTGTCAATAAAGAGACCATGCGACGGACTTTGCGGCCGGCGTGCTCCCCGTGCCCACGGGCTATTGGTCAATCTTCGCCTTACTCAGCGCGGACGATACCAACTCTTCCAACCCCGGTGCAATATCTTGGATACGAAGGAACATCGTCGCAGCCGTCGCCGGCGCGCTCGCCGACGCGCATAGCGCAGGCCACCCGCCGCCCAGCACACACGTCGACGACGCTCTGCGGCAAGCGCTCGTGCACCTCGACGACGATGCGCGAACGGGGCAGCCCTGGGCACAGAATGCTAGCCGCGCTTCGGCGCTTCTCGCGTTTTTCGACTCGGAGTCCCGCGTGCTCCGCGTCGCCAACACCGGTGCGGGCCGTGCGTTTCTAGGCCGCCGTATGAGCGGCCCCACCTACGAGTGCACCGATTCCGTCGGGCGCGGCTCCCTCCGCTGCCTCGAGCTCGAGACCACGCGGTCCCACAGGGTAGACGTGGAGGAGCTCGTCAGCGAGGGGGTCTTTCCCTCGCGCGGCCCGCTCGATGCGTCTTCTGTGGAGACGCGTAGCGTCGAGGTGCGCAACGGCGATTTTCTCGTGCTTGGGTCAGAGAGCGCCTGGTCCGGTATGGAGGGTTCGGAGGCCGTGCGGGCTGTGGGCGCGTGGATCAGGGAACAAGATGGGCCAGCGCCTGAGGGGAGGCTTTGGCCCCAAGACCCTGCTCTCGACTTCGACTTTCCCCGGAAATATGAAGAGGACGACTTTGGCCTGGGCTGGGTCAGCGCGATGGTTCCTGCGATGATGAGGAATTTTGACACCGTGTTCTCGCGCTATCGAGGGAATCCGGCGAGTTGTGTTCTACGACGCACCGAGCTCGAGCGTCTTGGGGAGAGTGGCAGCGAACCTGACCAAGACGACTGTGTGACCGGACGTCGTGTTCGCCCTACTTCGAGTTCAGGGTGGGTGACTAGTCGGTATATAACGTCCTTTCCCCGTCTTACTGACGTAGCCATACCCAAGGAAACGGCGGCTCGGTGATGGTGGTGGTATTTGCAGATGTAAAGTCCGCGAGTTCATTCAAGTGACGACTTGATCAATGAATGCGTGGGTGCAATCAGTGTCCCGTGTGGAGTCATGTATTTGCCCGCTGGTGGAGGAAGTCGGGATATCGGCATCTTAGCACGCGCACACCGTCTCGTGGTGTATTTCATTTATTTCTTGTATGCTGCATTCGACGTGCGGAGCACAATCCCGCACGTGGCGCGCCTATTACGACTGGATAATCAGCACACTACCACCGCACCCCACGTGCCTGTTGGTTGGGACCGTCATCCATCGGTTGAGCCCATAGGCCCACTCAACGGCCCCCTTCATCGCCTTTAGCCACTGCACTTCCGCATCGACCGGCATCTACGGAGGCAATTTCTTAATTGGGTAGTAATTAGTAATTATTCGGCACGGCCACCCCGCGACTTTGGCCAATCCGCCAATCTGATCGTCTTTCCCTTCTCTGGCTCTCTTCTCTTCTCTGGTTGTCCTCGCCTCGGCCCACTCGACCACCCCACTCAACCATCTCAGACGGTCTCACGCTCCCTATTTTCCCTCAATCTCTCTGATGAGTTCGAAGGTGCCGATGCCAGTTTTTAACCGCACACTTTTCTTTGACATTCAAGTTGTCTCGCAACCGAGCCCCTCTAAAACCGCCACGATCATACACCTCCCACTTCCTATTTCCTTCGTGCTCCCCGATAAGCAGGTGCGAACGTGTCGATTTCACACTCCTCCGCTTTTATTCTTCTCACGAGTGAACACCTCCGACCCGCCGCAATCACTCATCGCACCACGCTGCCTCTCTTCTATTTCCCTCGTGCCATCAAGTACTTCATTTTTTTGGTCATCACATTATCCTATTTACTGTATTCATGGATCTTGACCCGCCCTGTAATAAACCAGCGGGATCGTGCGTCTTCCGGCTCTTCCAGCTCTGGACCTGCTGGTAAGTCGTGATTAAATAAATAAAAAAGACAAAAAGAAAACCCATGTCACCCCATGTCAGAGAATTCGCCTTGAGGGAAAACGTTGGCCGTTGAGCGGGTGAGGGATGAAGTTGTACGGCAAAAGAGCTCGGACATCGAGTACAAGGACTTCTCGAGAAGTGCTGTGAGCTTATAAACATCTCGCAGGGGGCTTTCCAAGTTGAGAGAGGCGATACAGATTACGACCGACGCTAAAAAAGACATACAATATGGAGAGTAATACAAGCCCAGAGGAAGAGCAGATGCGAGGGTAGATGTTTTTAGCGAGAGTGGGTGCGATAATCGACAAAGAGTATGACTGCAGCAGGCTGGGACGGCCGATCATGCGGGGGGTTGAGGGTAAGGTGTCAGCGGCACTTGGTACGGCTGTCACGCGGAGCTCGGGCACCCTTTACGCCCTCCATTCATGATCGGCCATCACATCCCTTCTGGTAACACCGTCGACTCCTCTACCATCTGCTCGACTACGCTGCCTTCACTCGAGAAAACGTCTCCACTCCCGAGGCAACACCCACAATACTCGCTTATCGATGTTAGTCGATCTATTCATTTGTTCTCAAAAACACACCTTAGCATGAAATTTTCGGACCAAGCCAGCGGAGGAAGGGAAAATGATACGTATGGTTCCGTCGGTATCTTGAAATTGTAGCCGAGTTCGTAGGCATCGACGAACTCGACTATACTCTTCCCACGCATCGGCGCTTACTTTCTGAAAGACCTCTGGGCAGAGTTCGTTGCGGTGCTTGTTGGTAATGTGAGCCTTGATTTTGTCAGGGCGATTTCCACTTGTAAGCGCAAGGATTGAACGGGCACTTTCGCAGTGGCTGGTGCACCTGACACATGTGCCGTTTGAGTTCTTGCAGTCTTCCAAATCTCCGGTTACAAATCTTACAGACTCGGGGGCCGCCGCCTCGGAGGAGTAACACTTCGCCATTACCATCCCCGGGAGCCTTGACTGATTGAACGTCTGTAGCAAGGTCTGCAGATTGCGCAGCCTCTGGAGGGGGGAATGGAGGCGAATCGCCATGTACTAGGGGTTCTACTGGCAGAGGCTGGGCAGCGTTCGCTCCGTCGTTGAATAGACCAAGATCTCGCAGCACTGTATATAGTAAGGGCCACTGGGGATCGGGGTAGGGGACAGAACTAGCACCCTATATTCGTTAGCGTCAGTAAACTTGAACGCTAAGACACCACGTGTACCGTTACCTGGAGGTGTGGTTCAAAGGTTCCTTGAGGAAGGTAGAACGTCGAGTCTGACTCCGTGAGGGGTAGATTTTTGTCTGGGGGGCGAGACGACATCTCGAAGACCGGTTGGGAGGGGGACAGGTATGCGCTGGCTTGAATATAACCAGGTTGAAGTATGATGGCACCCATTGATAGAGGGGCACTAGCCGTGACAGAAGACGAAAGAGTGTGCATGCTGCCTGGGGGAGCAAGCCGTTGAGATGAAGGGCACGATCGGTTAAGCCAAACCAAGACTTCATGGTCCTTCTCGGCGTCCGCCAACGCTTATTTCGCGGGTTGTGGTTGGATGGCACCCCCTGGTCGTTGTGGTGCCCTCTTCCTGGTGCTAAGACTCGGTTCCAAACTGCGCAGATGGCACTTTTCAGACTGCTAAACATCCTATGAGGGGATAAGCCGACGGGCGGGTGAATGCAAGAGCGAATGGTGTTGGGATTTTGTCACCGGCTCTATTGCCCAATAAGATCTATGCATCGGACTTACGGATACTGCATGATAGGCCGCATGATGAGTCAGTCCTTGGAACGCTTCATGATGGATCAGTCCTAGGGACGGCGCTAGCGCCGAACGACGATCGGCCGGAGTGGGAGAATCTAGTCGTTGTTAGCTGCTTCAACTTGAAGCCTGAGACTCGAAGGGAATAATGATCCCGACGATGACGGACATAACTCATGAAGATGGGTTGGTGACTGAAGTACTGATACTACTGAAGGTTCGTGGGGGTCCATGATTACTTGTGGTGCGTGCCGTTCCCACCGCACTCTTGAACTTGAGCCAAGTTTTCTTGAGAACAGAGGGTTGCCGGCGTTGGCCAGCTAGAAGTGGGACCGAATGCGGCGCAAATTGCGGTGGGAAACGAGCATGAACGCTGTTTATTCTCTGTCGGCTCATGCCAGTGCCTCCAAGTCACGGTACTCGTCTACCCGCGCTGCTCCGACACCGTATTCCCGCCGCTGTCATTCTTGTCACGCCGCCTCGTCACAAGCGCTCGAATCACACATGCGTAGCACGATGATATGAGACCGCAAAATGCGATTTGCCAGGGCGCGTCTCTCTTACACTCTGACCACCGCGACGAAATGGCTGATCGCGACGTTGCCTACAAAGAGACCACACGACAGACTTCGTCGCTGGCGTTCTCCCAGTATCCACGGGCCACTGGTCAATCTTCGCCTTACTCGGCGCGGACGACTCTTCCAACCATGGCGCAGTATCTTGGATACGAAGGAACATCATCGCAGCCGTCGCCGACGCGCACAGTGCGAGCCACCTGCTGCCCAGCACACACGCCGACGACGCTCTGCGGAACGCGCTCGTCCGCCTCGACGAACGGGGCAGCCCTGAGCACGGAATGCTGGCCGTTCTTCGGCGCTACTCGCGTTTTTCGACTCGGGGCCACGTGTACTCCACGTCGCCAACACGGGCCTGGTACGTGCGTTTCTCGGCCATCGTATGAGCAGCGCCACCTACGAGTGCACCGAGCTCGTCGGCCCGGCTCTCCCGCTACCTCGAGCTCGAGCCCGCGCGGGCCCACAGGGTAGACGTAGAGGAGCTCGTTGACGAGGGCGTCTTCTCTTCCTGTGGCTCGCTCGACGCATCTTCTGTAGAGACGTGTAGCGTCGAGGTGCGCGACGGCGTTTCTCGTGCTTGGGTGAGAGAGCGCTTGGTCCTGTATGAGGGTTCGGAGGCCGTACGGGCTGTTGGCGCGTGGATCAAGGAACAAGAGGAGCTAGCGCCTGAGGGGAGACGTTGGTCCCAAGACCTCACTCTCGGCTTTGACTTTCCCCGGGAATATGAAGAGGACGACCTCGGCTTGGGGCTCGACGTGCGGAAAGTAGCAGCGCTGGTCCGTGTGACCGGGCATCGTGTTCCCCCTACTTCAAGCTCAAGGTGAGTGACTACTCGGTAATTAACAACCTTCCCCTGTTTTATTGAATAGCCAAGGAAACGGCGGCTCGGTGATGGTTATGGTCTTCGCTGACGCACAGTCCGCGAGTCTTTCAACCACACACCTCTACGTCAATCCCTTCCCAAGCTTCAGATTTCTCAAGCCGAAGTGGAAAAACAAATCGACCGTATTATGCTCAAGGAACGTTCACTCCCGACTTTTCCATTTTCTTTTATAACCCGGGGCAGTACAGTACAAAGTAGGTAGCAAGCTACTAATGTGGGTTTAAACAAACGTAGAACACGTGAATCGATTAAGAGGAAGCCGCGTAGGCCGAAGACATAATACGTTAAGCGAATCCGTTATACATCAATCCGAATAAACCACGTAGGAGCTCTGAATAAGATGACTAAAACAAGAGAATTAAGTGTTATCTTTCCATATCATCTGCACCTTTGAGTCGCCTGTTCATTTATCCTCATCAACGTCTTCACTGGAACAGATTTTGCGTAAGTATAACAGTCGGATTATTTAGTATTTGCACACTCACTGGCACCTTCCATAAGGTGACGAACCATTTTTCTCTAGTAGTGTCCTGAACTGGAGGCTATGGCGGAATTCCAGGCTTCCACATAGTTGACCACACCCTGGCCCTTCAGACTGCGGATCGTTTCTTTGAACTCTGGATCGAGCTCGCCGTCGTGCACACTCAGCAGGTGGTCTTTTATCTTATAGCCACGCTTCCACTGGTAGCGGGAGCAGAGCGGGCATGGACGCGACAGACCGTGTACTTCCCTGATGTGTCGACCATGTTCTTGAGGTCGAGTAGAGATGTGTCCACAGGTCTCGCAGCTAAACTGTTCACCAGCAGGTGCGCTACCGGGCGGCGGCTCACTGGCAGCTTCCTGGGTCTCCGTCAATAACATGACTTGAAGCCCAGGAGGCGACAACTGAAATGGATCGTCGAGGTGTGATTGCGTCCCCCAAGGCTGGACTGGGCTCGCTACATCGTTTGGCGAACCAGGTAGATGTTGCAGCTGATTCAAAGCGACGGATGTGGGTACGAACTGTAATTATATGGGAGGACGCGCCAGCGTGAGTTCGAATGCCTGACCGCAGTGGATGTAATCGCCCTCTCACCACATAGTTCCCTTCATAAAAGATCACTACACCCCCAGACTCCAACTCGCCGGGATAGAGTCCCTCGCCTAGTGGGTTTGGGAAAGGCTCCATTGGAGATGCGGAAACTCGATTGGGGGACAGTGAGTTGGCCTACATCCACGGCGGTTGGGCTTAAAAGCGTTTTCAAAGTACAGTGGCACTCCACTGGGAGAAAGGGCACAGTAAGGGCACTCTTGGATGACCCGTAGGGGCACATCGGGGTAAGTTCCCGGAGGTTTATTTTGCTAGTCGCAGTTGATTGGCACCATCTTGCCATACGTTGGTGCCCTTCTACTAGAGCCAGAGGCCAGTGCAGCCGACTGCGTTTCCAGTGGCACTGAGGTAGCCGTAGTTTCTGTCCGATCCACTGTGTCGCGGTGAGTGTACCGTCCCCGAAGAGAACTAACATAACTCATAACTCTGTAAACTTGAAGTCTTGAAGATGGGTCCGAGTCGATGCGTAGGGGGTATCCGCAATTCCCTGCGGTGCTCACTGCCGGGCCCTTTCCAGTGGGGGTTCAGAGAAAAATGCTGGCCGGCTAGGACGAGAATCAAACCTATTTAGACTCGTCCGAATCCTACTTGCCCACGAGGCCCCACACTCAGCTCCGATGCTACATTCCCGGCGCCAAAGCGGCCATGCACGCCACATTCTCAACCTCAAGCGTCCTCTCGACTCCTCTGCAAGGTCCTCCGTTTACGGTCACCGTTGCAAGCATGGTTTCTGCGTTTTCACAGTTGGGCCCGCATTACAACACTACTTCTACCACCATTCTATCTATAGTATGCTTCTGTCAACGGACGAAAGTATAATTTTAGTGTTTTAGATAGATTAGATTCAGTTTTCATGTCAGTGACCGTGGTCTCTACTGGATCATCTTTCCCTTGGTCAACGAAGTGCCAGCTGCTCTTAATTCGCATTGATGACCTCAAAGGAGGTGAGATTAAAAAAGCCCTACATTGACTGACGAAAGGCACTGGTTCAAGTCCCATTTCCGACATCTAATTCTCGTGCCACGGGTATGTCGGCAAATGGCAATCCATGGACACGGTGGACGCCCAAGATCACGAACTCAAATGGGCCACCCTGAAGCTAGCCATGTGTGGCACAGTGCCCTCCCCAAGATAACGGTGTCAATGCGGTCCAACCATCGCGGCGACTCTACAAGTATTCATCACGGCGAACGGCCGCCCGTGGCGCTTGGCACACATTCCCGTGAACTTCCGTGTAGCACTGCCTGAATGATACACCGCCGCGCCGTGGGAATCGACGCGGGTGCAATGGGTGCCATTCTTGTCCGGTTACTCCGGTAAGGGATAGCAAGCATCATGTGAGGCACAACCTGGTACAGACTTTGCGTCAGAGGTGCGAAGGCATAGACGAGCATGCGCGTAATAGTACGCTCAACTATGGTCGATCACGGATATAGTGACCATATGAATCGAGGTCTTGTTTTCTTTCGAAGATCACGCCAGCTCTCGAGTCCGAGACGACCACGGGTAAAGCAACGAATACAGATACGTGGCTTGGAATGACACGGCCATGGGTTGTTGGCGTGAGACACGCTGAGTTCCCGTCAATAGGACCACAATACTGTGGTGCGAAGCTACTCGTCTCCAGTTACTCACCAGTTGTTTCGTTTTCCGTGGTGGTGGGGTTGAATTCCGATTTTCGGCTTTACCGTTCTACCTTCCTAACCTTCTTGAGATAGCTGTGTCAGTAACCTGCTGTGACCGGAAAATCCGTTGTCAGGGAAAGTAACGTGCCCACCCTCCGCATACCACTGGCTTCTTCTGGTATCACCGAGGTGTGGGTGATAGACCCGGGAAGTAGAAAGCGATTCGGTTCGATGGCACCTCATGGGGTAAAAGCTTCACTGCTACATTACCGCTGACAGCATGCTCAGAGGAGCACTTATGATCTTATTTACTGCAGAATGATGAATACTGGGTCTTTCGGTGGAGGAAGTACCCACTACATTTCTATATGCGTACCCAACCTTCACGGATTCATTTCTTGTTCCACATATACAGGGCCTTTGCATTCTGGAAGCGGTGCAATACTGCCACGGGTTGCAACTAACGACATTAATTCCACTGACTTGTGTTCCCTGCTAATAAAAATGATCACCTCACCGGAGTACACTTTGCAAACCAGAAGTTTGTCATATTTTTCCGAGTTACAGAACTCCATATCCAGGTTCGAGAACAGATACTGCGGGATGTCGATTCTACAGCTCAGGTACTTTTGATTCGCAGATTGTGATACTCCCACGGGTTACCGTGACCGGAACCCTGGGTCTTCGCCATCGGCCACCAGCTGCAGTGTCAGTGGAAATAAGGCTCAAACTGCGAAAGCGGACTTCGCATTCTCATTGGAAGAGGCACTGGACACTGAGAAAGCAGCTGACTGCGGCCCCCGCCTAAAAGTGGGTCACAATCGAGACATATCGAACTATCAGAGGGTGCCCACATTGTGCGCGGAAGAAAGGAGCCCCTAAGCCACCCGTGGCGGTTGGACTTTCCAAGGAATTTGCCGGGACGCGAGGGTCACTTTCCTGGCAGAATTATGGATTACTACCGATGAGCAGGGCCCTTGGGTGGATGAGCGAAACATAAGGGCCCCAAGGGGCTTCACAAACAACGCGTGGGCTCCTCATGGGTGACTATCGGGAATAACATTCCAACCACGAGGCGACAGCTGAATACTGTTTTGATGTGCTCTACAGTTCGCTGTCAAATTCTGTGACCACTGTTTGCAATAGAAGTCAGTCTGGGGAGTCATCGTGCAAGGCGTACCCTAGATGACAGAGAGGACTGTTTGACGCGTCCCTTGGAGGTTGACAAGGGGACGCCGCATGTTGGGAGCGTGGAAAGCGCTGATAATCGTTGTCGTAAAGAAGAACAAACAGGCTAGCAAACACCACGTATGAGCCTGAGTGAGACCTGGAATGAGCATGTTGGGTGGGTAAGGTCACCAATACGACATTTTAACGTTATTGAGTAGTGGCAGTGAGTACCGGGGCCTCAGATAGGGCCCGAGTGCTACACCTGTCGAATAGTACAGTGGTACTTGATACCTGTGCTGGCACGATTTTCTGTTTCCGGTAGAACCGCAGTGTCATGGCCACTGGCACCCACGTATCAATCAATGTCCAACAATGGAATTTGTTTATTTTGTCCTCTTACAGCATCAACTATCAAGTTCCACGGGCGACACGTTAGGTCGGCACCATACCTGCTGGCGCCGTTGAGATCCAGTGGGATCGGGTCACCGTGACAGCTACGTACTGTATTATGAACACGGGTACGAAACCACCGGTTCGAACTTGCCGTTGTGAGGGAATAAGTCACTGCTCGACCGTGCCAAGGAGGTTTGTGACATGGCGGTAGTGACGCTAGGGGCACTAGATAGACCGGTGGCCGTCCCCTCTATGGGGGTGTCGGCTTCGCAGAACTTCGATGGAGAACCCCTCGTTCCTCCTTCAGAGTCCTTCTCCAGCTGGTTAATTTAATACAAATATAGAGTAGAAAATCGAAGATGCCATGCGGCCCCTACATTCCTCGTTGGCATTCTCCGGCGGGTGGTGAGTACGGTTAGTGACGAGAATAAGCAATAGCCGCAGTGAGAATAAGGCACTGGCACAACTTATCTTAATTCGACTAGCTTTGGTTAAATTGGTTTCGAGTTAGTCAGCATGATTACTATACAAGGCAATTTGGATGGAATCCATTTATATTACCGGGATACATATCCGAGACACAGACTCACAAACATGAATATACCTATGCAGTGCCACGGAAACTTGGAGTTTCTAGGAGTGTAGTGGTTTGGTTTGGCACCCGCGCTTTCAATAAGCTGATTAAATTGGAGTGCCTATACTGTAACTAGTGGCTTCAATCACCTTATGATTCCTCTGGCACTTGATCGCTACCCAACCCTTTTCAGCACAATATGGCCCAAACGACTCCGGATGAAAGCTACTCCCCTATTTCCGCCGAGCCAAGCTTGCATGTAACGACACGGCGTGTTCCGGCGCTGATTGGAGTGCCATCCTAGTGCCATGAAGCTACCTTCGCACTCTCGACATACACTCTGTAATCACCCCAGAGTTACGATGGGTGATCTAGTCAGAGGTGAAAGAGGTGAATACAAGACAAGCTCGTGGAATCAATGGAAGGCAAAAGAAACATCTACGCGGCACATCCAATCAAACCCGTCACCCATGCACTACCCATGCCCGACCTTCATTTGTCCGTCCCCGGGCCGACAGTCCCATGTCAGTCATGTAGAATCGCTGTTAATACCACCCTGCTCATTGTTTCTCTGGCCCCGCCTACGTCGGTGATCGGCGGTCCTTCGGTTTGCTAGGCAACGCACGGCAACGAGGGGTAGTGCTCATTCCTGTGTCAGTGGTATGTGACACTATATCCCTCCGAACATAAGGACGAGCTCACTTAACTGTCTTGATGATCGCTCTGTAGACGTTCCGTTTTTTTGTTTTTTTTTGGTCCATAGGCGTTCCGCCTGTACGACAACGTTCAACGTTGACTCGGAACATGCGTCCACCTCTGATATCCGTCCTCCCCACTTTGAGTGCTCGAACGCCGTTCAGGCCGGCATTTCACCATGGATCAAGGTTCTTGGATCCATCCGGGCTCGAGCGAGATTTTCAGAACCACCATCAGAGCCTGTTCGGCGAAAAAAGGAGTGGTGGAAACAGGGCGTCACGCACAGCACAAACAGGGTTGAGGAAGTGAAAGAACAGGAAACCGAGGCAATCTGGACGTCCCCGTACTACGGCCTACTGCCAATAATGGTCACGTGAGTTACGTCCTGTTGATCAAAAACTATCATAAGGTTCTTCTGTATCTCTGTTCCGGTACTGAGACTCACCATAAAATCTCTGCATCTCAGCCAGCGTTCCCGTTCCAGTGCTCTCTGGACGTACGACCTCAGGCTCTAACCTTCTTAACCGCTGGCGATTCCCTCTTGTTCTGCGCTACCCGCTCCTTTTGCTCTCCATCCCCCCCACTGTGCCCCTCTCCGACCTCAAGACCTCTGGCGTCAGCTTGAAATGACAAGGATGTGAAATACACCTGGACTACCGTCCCAGTTAACTGGGAGAGCCTTGGTTACCCTTCCGCCAGCACCACGTTGTGCTTAAGTCTCACCAGGAGAGCGCCTTGGTTGATGCGCTCTAAGAGGTCAGCGACCCAAGGCATCCAAAGCATGTCTTCTCCAACACTCCTCCGTTCACACCTATGCTCACATATGCAGCTTCTCCATTGCAGATATGGTGTACACCTGTCAAAGGAGCAGGTCGCGCCCCGCCCAGAAACGCTCGAGCTCTCAACTCTTGGCTCGAACCCCACGGCGGGCCGTCCTCCTCTATCTCGACTACACACGGTGGTAGCTGGCTGACGCTCACCGGTGTGCCCGTGTCCCAAGCCAACGAACTTCTTGGCGCGTCGTACCAGCTCTACTGGTATTCAGGGACGGGCGATCTACGCAAAAGACGCGACCTTCACCGTCGCGCAGGTCAACGGCGGTGGGTATGGCCTGAGCCAGCCTAGTACCGAGGCGAGCCTCGACATCCAGTACACAGAGGCCATTGCGTACTCAACCCCGCACATCTTCTACAGCATCGGCGGCCAGTTTAGGGCATTACCTACCTGGCAGCAGCAAATCCGCCTCGGGTGACTTGTTCCTGGAGTGGTTCAAGTACTTGACCAACCAGATGGACATCCCACAGATGACCACCACGTCGGTTGGTATCGACGAGAAGGATCTCCCGCTGAAATATGCAACAGCCGTATGCGACCTGTTTCTCCAACTCGGGACGCGTGGCGTCGGCGTCATCTTTGCAAGTGGCGACGATGGTGCCAGCCGTGGTCATTGCACGGCCAACGGCTCCAGGAAATCATCCCCCTGTTCCCTGCGGTACGTGTGGCATTTCATCTCTCCTTGGAAGTGGTACACCAACGCAGGCACTCTCCACTTCTCCATGGCTTCACAGGTCCCTGGGTCACTAGCGTCGGCGGCGTGAAGAACCAGGGTCCTGAAATCGCGGCGCGCCTCTAGGCGCGGCTTCTCGATCTATTTTCCGCGCCGGATATATCAGAACGCTGCTGTTCCTACCTTCATTCAGCACTTCGGCCACCAGTACAACTGCTTCTACAAGTGCGTTCTCCGTGGTGACCTGGCCTGACCTATGCTTATCTTGTAATTGTGCAGCCCTGCCGGTCGAGGCGTTCCTAACGATTCTGCGCAGGCGCTCGGTTTCGTCTTCGTCGGAAACAACAAGGCCTTTCTTGTGAATGGCGCCAGTGCGTCCGGCTCTTTCCCCCCTCTGCTCTCTGTCGTTCGTCCTTGAGCGCCCAGCTGACCGCCATTGTACAGACCTTGGCGGGCATAATCTTACTGCTCAACGACTACCGGCTTTTAAAGGCAAGTCCGCGCCTGGTTCTTCAATCCCTGGCTGTACGACGACGGTCTTAAGGGCCTCACCGACATCACATCTATCGCTGACCCGCGCTGCGACACTAATAGATTCTCCGCCATCGCTAGAGGGGTCCTGTTCGTCCTGCAAAATTTGTATATCTCCTTTTTCGATTGGCTGATTTTAAGCTCCGTGGGTCACGCGGTCACGGGTCTTGGGATGCCGGACTTTTGGTACTGCAATACACACTTGATAAACGACAGAAGTACAACTGTCTCACTTGGAAAACTAGCTCGACTTGTCTGGTCCAAGGGGGTTCACAGGAATGTTACCCATATCACTGATCAGTAATGCTATCGGGCACTGGCAGTTTCCTCTGTTCTTAGACTCGGAGTAAGGGACGATCAGGGAGGTAACTCTAAGCTTCGAGTTGGGTCGCGATGTAAGAGCCTACTATACATGCACGTTTAAGAAAGGTTAACCATACAGCTGAACACGCACCCCCTCAACATGACCAGAATTCTCAATTCTCAAAAATGAGAAGGGAAAAGAGGTGCAGAGGACGCGTATATCTATGGTAGGTCACCGGTCACCGGTCACTGTGCAGAATCTCATAAGCGTTCATAAATTCGATCACAGCCTGGCCGCGCAGGGCGCAGATTCCCTCTAAGATTTCAGCGGAGAGCACATCACGGTGGACGTCCGTAAGGTGGGCCTTTATTTTGTCGGGACGGCTCCACTCGTAAAAGCAGAATGGGCATTGACGCCGCGGCATGTGTTTGTCGTTAATATGCCGCCTGAGATCTTGCGGCCTTCCAAAGCTCCGGCCGCAAGTCTCACAAAGAGGACGCACACCGCTCAAGGTGGCAATATTCTTGACGTGCGAAAGTCAGACGTTCGAACACCAGGACGTGACACGTTCGAGTTCTCACCTGTGAAAGGACCATAGAGGCTCCTTCAACAGTGCCAGTGGTAAACACCACCTCTGAGTACGGGAGGAAAGAATTCCCACCCACTGTGGTGGAGGGAATTGTACTATCTCTCCTGGGATACTTGAACTGGGTTTTGGGGGGCCTTTGTAAACGGCTCATTGGGAAGATTAAAAGGCGGGACCCAGCGTCTATTGAGCGTCTACTGTATCGAGCGCTAATCAGGGGCCCCTAGTATGATTGCAATGCATGTGCCTCCTGTTGATCGTGAACTTTACACATTGACAGCTTGTAAGGGCCATGAGGCCTGTTGGATTCAAACCCACGTTGAACTGGCATGCCGACATCGATCGCAATCCATTGAGACTAGCAACTACGCCGTGGCTCCTCAGACATCCGACTGATAATCCGAGTCATGCATCAAGCCTCAGGCCTCAGTGACCCGGCTGTAGTCCTCTGCCAGTGGTCGAAGATGGAGGCCATAGTCCTCTCCGTCATGGCATGACCTTCACCAATTCATCCACTCGGATTACGAAATAACAGCCTAACCACCCGTTGCCTTGGTGTATTTGGTCACCTTACCAAGCGTGCAGCCCTCCTCGGGTAAAATTACTGCTGATACGCAGTGACACTCATCACACTGTTGGGGGTAGTATGACACACATCTCTTGGACCTGTAACCTGTTGAATCATTGAATGCGTTTTATCATTAGTTGAACCTAGCTTCTCGGTCGACTTACTGTGAGACATTGTTTTCCCTCTCTCTACTTTTTATGTTTCACGATGAGGCCGCCAAGGACGAGATCCGAGACGATTATTTCCAAGATTATTTCTTGGCTTCTCTCCTAAAAGGCCGAGTTGCGGGCACAACATCTAGGAAGCCCACACTACCTTTAGCAACCTATTTATTCACATTCTCCTTGTCGCCCGAAGTGTTACGGAGGTTACGGAGGCACCTTGGATACGTCTTTGGACATGTAAAATTGCACTGGGCTGTGGCGTGTCTGGTCCGGGTATCAATCGATTCAAAAAAAAGGTTGAATCGTGGTTTCCCGCGCTCCTACACTACACCCCACTGGTGATTTGGGATGCCAGGGAGATAGAAGAACAAATGTCGCGACAAAAACTCGACCCGTGCGAAATCCTAACCACGAAAATTCATATCTGTTCCTCATTTTCCGGGAATCGGGTTTAGACCCCTCAACTAGAAGATAATTGGACGGCATAGGTAAACATGGGATAGATCACCACTCGGAGTCGCAAACCAACCTCAGTCCCGTAAATCGGCCTCATTCGCTGCATGACATCATGCGCTGACCTCGCATCTGACTCCCTTCACACCCTCCCACAACGTAGCCAGTTTCTCATTACTTGACACATCGCCGCGCACTTCCACTTCAAATGCGGATAGTATCATCTTGCAAGGGCGACAGTTAGAAGGGTGACCAATATCAATGGGATGTATAAACGTAATTAGTGATGTAGTACTACAATGGGCCCACCGTATCGCTTATCAAGAATGCTCCATGGCAGTATCCCCTGCCATTGTTCTCGGAAGTGAGGGACGACCGGGCAGGAAACTGTAAGCTTGGGTCGTGCAAGGGCTACGATCATTAAAATTGACATTACACGCGCGATTAATATAGTAGTTGACTGATACATTGGCAGCACTTGTAGGTGAACACATACTCCTTCGACACGACCAGAATTCTCAAAAATGAGAAGGGAAAAGAGGGGCAGAGGACGCGTATATCTGTGGTAATACGCTGCGTAATACCTCGTAAGTTTCGAGGAAATTGACCACAGCCTGGCCACGCAGGGCGCAGATTCCTTGCAAGACTTCAGCAGAGAGCACATCGCGGTGGGCCTCCGTAAGATGGGCTTTTATTCTGTCGGGACGACTCCACTCGTGAGAGCAGAACGGGCATTGGCGCCGTGGCATGTGTTTGTCGATAATATGCCGCCTGAGATCTTGCGGCCTTCCAAGCTCTGGCCGCAAGTCCCACAAAGAGGACGCACCCTACCCGAGGTGGCGGCATGCTAGAACGTGCGGAAGTCAGATGTCCGAACACTAGGACGGAACGCGCTTCCTCACCTGTGAAAGGATCATATTCGAGGCTCCTTCGACTGTGCCGGTGGTAAATACGGCCTCTGAGTACTGGATAAAAGAACTCGCATCCGCTTGGGTAGAGGACATTGTAATATCTCAAGCTCTGCTGAGATGCAAGAGTGAGCTGACTTGGAACGGGGCTATTTGCTGGAATTTTATAGAAAAATACGATGGCACACCGCTTGCGTGGGCACCATCGTAGGGGTTGTAGCAAGGGTGTAGGGGCCCATCCCATCCCATACCCTGAGGGTCAGATGTTCACGTCGCAGGACGCGGTTTATTGGCACAATTTTCAGGTGACATGGCCCTCCAGTGGCCCTCCTCCTAGAGCCGGATCTGGCACCGTAGGTGGTCGAGTTTCTATCGGTCCGAAGATAATTTGATTTTGTGGGAATGACGGATTGGTAAAATAACCTCGAACGCCATGTCCCAACTGAACCATAAACTTTTACAGATCAGGCGGAGGCCTCATCTGGACTAAACATTGTCCCCATAAGTAGATGCAGGAATTCACTTGTTAGGTGATTCTCCCTCGTGAGGATCAGGAAGGCCAAGGAAAACGAACCCGCATGTGTCGATAACACCTTGGATAACACACCAAAGCACGGAGAAGGCGTTGACACAAAATCCATTATCTTCTCGCTGAGAGGTTTCCAAGAAAAAATGGAGGGTTAGCCAGGTAGTTTCTAGCCGCAAATTTGGACAAGTAGGAGGGTGAGAAAGCTCCGTTGTCGATCCGCGCCGCGGCGCTTAGCTGGGTGGTTCATACGCGCCTTACAGTACGCGTGACTTAACTGGCACAACCATCCAACTCCGACGCCGCGCTCTTGCCGCTGGCACTCACCACCGTACTGCCGTCCTAGATCTACAGTAGACCTACGGTACATTGGGGCTCTGAAGCGAGCCAAAATGCAGGGTTTCCTATGGCGGGCTGGCAGATTCCCATGACCTCCCACGTAACGTTACCACTGGCAGTTGCCACACGAGCCAAGGCACTGGCAGGATATTTTTCAACTACTACGCCGTAGGATATGCACGGGCAACGACACGGAAACCCGTGGTGCCCTATTCGTCGGAAAGTGGTCGCAAGCGTCATGTAGGGCGTAACCTGGCACGTTTGCCTCAGAGGTGTGTAGACGCATAGTAGAATGGCCAGGATCACGGCTGACGATGAACGGGCGTGTGTCCCGGGCCCAGGGGTGGTCCCTGGTCTACAGTATGGAGATATTCCATTCTAGTCACGACTAGTGCGAGATTTCGACGAGTAATAGTGGGCCCAACCATCCAACACCGAGCAGTATTCGTTGCATGGCCGAAAGTCTGATTAATTCTAGAAGGTCCACACCCGGACTGACAAAAGCAACGGTTATGAGGACGACGCGTGCGCTACGTGCCAATGCGCACCGACGCCGGCCGCCACTGCTCGGTACGCTCGTATGCCCATAACAACTCGGCCACGTCGGCCACGTTACCCTGTTCCACTGGCACCCACGCGTGAATGTCGACTCCAGTGATTGTGTCTGCAATGTTGCTCCTGTGATTATGTCCGCATTCCGCCGTATCCCACCCACGTCTGTCTACTCACTATACCTCGTCCGTGTACTGTGACCTAACTATCGTGTTTACGGCTCTCGGCTCTGTATCTTTAACGTATCATCTATCTATCACGGTTGTTCTCGGAACCGTTCCGTTTGAGAACCCCGACTAGTACATCACACCGACGCCGATTCTCGTCTCACGTTCCCACCCCTAATCACCGAACCCACTTCGCATCGTTCTATCTCCCGCAGCGGCTTCTTGTCTCACTTCCTTCAAGTTGCCTCTTGGTCTACGTCTTCTTCTTGGGGCGACACCGATCGTTACTCGCGCATCACCTTCACGATACAGTAGCATCGATCTGGTACTGCCACAGGCTGTCGAGGTTGACTCGGAGCCTCTATCAGTAAAGTCGCAGCACCATGGAGCAAGATGTCCTCTAGTCTTCGGAGGTCACCTCTTCTTACAGACCAGTGACTCTCGACTTGCCAGCTTTGGTATCCTTCCATTACAACTCTCGGAATCATTCCCATCATCCCTAGTGTAGCTAGCACCGGAAACCGCTGCGACATCTGCACGGGAACAACTAATGTCCAGGGTTCCTGCGGTCCATCGTCCGCATATCTCGGAAGCGCAACTCGCAGTACGAAATAAGCGTGAATAGTTATCTGGTGTTCACAAAGAGCAACACAGCGTCACTGCTAATGGCGTGCTCCGAAGATGAAGCGCTCATAACCATCGCCTGCAGAATGGTGAGTATTGGGAAGTTCCGTAGAGAAACCTTACCTCCCAATACGCGCACTCTGAATACACAGGTTCCGCGCAATGTCTTAGGGTCTAGCCGTCTTCCTTTCGAGTCACCCCTTGTGATCATACTAGATGCGATCGACTGGCCTTGCGGTGCATCGCCTTGGCGTCCTATCATCGGTGCGACGCCTCACCTTGTTCACATTGAGTCCCCGTTTCCCTGATGCGATCATGGGATCGGAATTCGCGAACCAGGAGGTCCGAGTCGTCCTAATCTTCAGATTCTATATCCGAGTACGGGAGTATGAGACGGTGTCTCGGACTATGCGGCTTCATAGGTGTGGCGCCCCTGGACATGAGGTCCTGTTCACGAGGCCCCGTTAATAGATTAAAAATCGAGTATGGGGAAAAACCGTTCTTTCAATTGTAGGCCCGGGTGATACCCTGGGAAAAGGGAATACCACAGCCTAGCCCCTCCAGAAAAACCACGAGTACACAGCGTTGTGTAGGCAGTGCAGTTCGAACTGCGAACGTGGACTTCGCATTCTCCAAGGATGAAGCCCAAGCCAGAAAAAGCCGCTGATCGCGGTCCCCTAGAAATGAGACTTACTAGCTCATCGGAATTAGAGGGTGCTCACGGAGCGTGCCGAGAAAAGGCGCCTAGGACCCCCGCACCCAAATACAGCATGAAAGAGCCAGGACCAATGGTGGGCATGCCATTATTGTGCTGCGTATCACCAAGATTAATTAGAACGGACGTCAGATAAGCAAACGGAGGATTTCTTCAACCGAGGGTCATCCCCTTTGATGGCATGGATAAGTAAGCAATATGAATAGTACACCCGATATTACCGTTTCGCAAGACGCGTTGTATCCTCATGGTGACTATCGGGCACAGCATTCCGAGAATTTCTGACCAAGAAGAGACAGCAATGATGTAGCCGAATATCGTCCCAAGTACGCCTTTCGTTGCTCAACACCGTGATCGTTGCTTTGAAGTTCTTTCAAGGAAAGTCAGACAGACAATTCCCGAGACATATAAAAGACAACTGTGACATACACCAGCAGACCACTGGAAGTTGTTCATTTGCATTTGGCGGAGAGCCAACAAAGCGGGACACGTGTTGAGCACGTGGAATCGGTGCTACAAATAAACAACAAAAAACGTACACGTTTGTGTCCTTACGACTGAGACGAGTTTGATGGTAGGCCCGAAGATGTTGGGAAGCCTTTTTGTATCGCACCAACGGCTGTGCAAATCGGTTCTTTGGTGGTACCCGAGTGCAACACTTGACGGACATGGACTTAGTAGTAGTTCTACTAGGTGGCCGTACCACTGCTGGCACAATGGACTTGGGGTCGATGCCAAGGTGGATGCTGCGGCCTTAACCGCGGCACTGGAATTTCAGGTAAAAAGGGGCCTTCACACGGTAGAACACAGGTCACAATCCAATACAAATCACCTGTCGTAGGTGGTTATGATAACGCTCATGATGAAACGTTCTTCCATCTTCTCCTATCAAACTTCCGCGGACGATGCGCTGGAATTGTACCCGTCACATGCAGCAAGCACTCATTCATCCCTGTCACCCTTGAGACCGATGGTGAGAGTGGTCGGGTGCGTGTAACAGCTATGAAGTTGCTATCGAGACGCCTAATGCCTCGGCCTGAACTTGAACTGTGTCAGGGAGGCAATGCTCCCAAATATCCGCCTATGGTCACAGTACTATCACCTGTATGATACTTCCAGCATAGAAGTTCGGGGCACTGGCACCAGTCCCTGCTGTGTTCTTTCTACCACTTACGGAATATTGTCACGGTTCTCCAGCTCCAGCTCCGTGCCTTCCCCTGGAACATGTGTGATTACAAATCAGCTTATTGGGAATAATTGTTGGCACTGCGCGCTTAGATTGGAGTGCCCTCATTCTCAAACACGTTGCTTCAGCTCGCATCGGCAGCATCCCTCAATCGAGATCTAATGCGCGGGGAGAGCTACTTTCCTACTAGCACCGGTGAGTAAACCTGTGGTTATTGTAGAGGCACCACTACGATTACGGCAAGGCTGGATGGCAGGGTGTGCCATGATGAAGCCTTCACGAGTCCTCGAGGCGCAACAACATGATGCCGTGTATTCCATGCCCTCATTGATTTACGTTTGCATCCCATCGAATCGAATGGCACTACAGCATCGACTTGATCTCCTAAGTGGAACTCTAACCATTTTTACAAGCATGCTAGGTGTCAAGCAAAGCAGTGCATGGATAAATCAAACACTTGCGCACTCCATGAGGAAACGACGATGCAGGTATGACCTCTATAAAGCCGTTTCCCCAGGGAGGTCGAGTCAGCAACCTTCACAACTATCCTCGCATTTCAATTTCTCCTCTATATCCAATGTATGATCCCCAAGTCCCGCGGCCACTCCTTCAAGTTGGCAACAGTATGTGGTTGAATACTATGGATTTTCAGAACGAGGTAGAGTCTTTCACCGTACTCATGCTCGAGTTATTTGCTGATTCTCCACTGTGTATGGAGCATACGGCGGCGTACCCAAACGATCCATATCCGCAATGCGGCCCCGAAGCGACTTACGAAAATTTATCATTCGATGCGAATACCATTTCCCGAGACGACAAAGCTTTGACGATGTCGTCACTTGGCTATGCCGTGGCGCCCGTAGACATCGGCCTTGCGGCGCCAATGAAACCCTCACCCATCCCGCTCGCGCCCGAAGTCGGAACGCAGGACGTCCCAGACTTCACGTTCGGTTCCCTGCCTGTAGCACCATTTCGGGGCGATTTGGCATACCAGCAGCAGTGGTGGCCCGAGCAACATTCCGCTCACACCCTTACCCCCGAGGTATCACAAGGCTACCCGACGATCCCGAACCAAGAACCCTGGGAGTACGACTATTCTTTGGCAGAGGCTATGGAGGCGCAGCCACACGGACACGGCGTGCTCCATTTGGGCGAATCAGAGCGTCGCTCCATTCTCAGGAAGCACAGATACGAGCCATCTTATCGCATAGAGGGGCAAGATACAAGGTTCACCTGTACTGTCGAAAGTTGCGGAAAGAACTTCTCTGGCGAATGGGAGAAGTCGCGACATATCAAGTCCATGCATCGTCCGCCGACAATAGGGTGCTCAAAATGCAATTACAAGCAATCGCGAAAGGACCTGTTCAGCGAACACTGCAAGAAACGACATCCCGGCGAGTCAATAGAAGAGTTGAGGGTACAGCTGGATGTATCAGACGCATGATCCAGAGATTGGCCGTGGGTATGAACGATATGAGGCATGCTTCCTTTAGAATAGTATTTGTAATTCAACAGCAGTATTATAACTTCAATGACTAGCTTCGACGTCCCTCTAGCTGATACTTCAACGAGGTAATTAATTGGCTCCACGAGGAGGTAACTTACATTTGTGAGAGTAGGTGCCGTGCAGTGAGTTAGGATTGGACGCCTGAGGAAACTAGATGGCATATTAGCACGACGACCAAGTATGCCAAATGAGAAGGTACGCAAAGAAGGGTGGTTCGAGGTCGAAGCTTAGGCGCCTACTCTTCCGATGGAGCGAAGGGCTTTCTGATTGAAAAGTTGAAAACGCAATCTGCGCCCCGGTTTCACATGTAGGGTCAAGGGCAGAGACTGAATAGAGAAAGCCCTGAGAGGTTCTGTCCACTACGGAAGATGGTTAGGCAAAAACAGTGCGGTCCGATGGTCTAGAATCCTTGCCTGGGTCCATTACTGACCGGTACTGACTCCTTGCATGGTCCGGCGTTCTCAGGCTTGAGGCCTAGCTTGAGGTTTGGTAACAGGACGTCCCGCCTTGAAAAAAATACTCGTCAATGTTATATTCATCGTAGCCATGTTGTTTCAGCAGATTATTTTTTTTCAGGAAGAAGACAGGTTGAGAACGCCTCGAGGAAAGGGAGCCATGCGGCGCACTGACGGAACGGGTAGTGCGTGCGGAACGGGATGTGATGTTTGTGCCTATTTGGGGGACGCATATAAGTTTGTTGGGGATGGTCGGGGTTCGTCATTGCCGGCTTCATTCCCATTCCCATCCCTGCTTTCGCTTCTGCTGCCGTCGACGACGCCTTTTCTTCCACGACATAGAGACTTTGCGGATCCGCTGGTCGACGTTACCCACGACTTTCTTTGCCATTTGCATTTGACGACAACGCTTGCCTCTTCCTTTCATCATGTATGACTTTCAGACACTCTTCTCCGTCCCGGAGGGCTTCAGATCCAAAGCTATTGTCACGACCTTACGGGCTTTCGGCGACAAAACGAACACAATGCATTTGAAGCCATCCGTGAGTAAGCATGCTCCGGCCGACCCCAGCCCTTCCCCACGCTTTCCGTCCCGAAAGGCATCGGCAACTGTTGCCCTGACGAGCACTACTGCCTTGCGTTCATGGAAGCCGCTCTCGTCGACACCGCTCGACTCTATACGGCGAGAAGAAAACGCGATCCCGTTCCCGACAGCTCCTGAACAACTACCTGCGCACAACCCGCCTCCGGGACTTAAACGTCCTCATCCTGTCGAGGCGCGCCGTCGGCGCAGTGGCGCCCTTGTTCCGCCTTCCGCGCGTGCATCCGCTACGGTTGTCATCCGCCCCGTTGCCAAGCGGCCAAGAAAGAGCAGGCGTGTTCTTGCAGACCTCCAGTTCATGGCCTCCGTGCACCGCAGTATCGTCGCCTTGCATGCGGAAAGTGAGAGCGGACGACATGAGGCCTTGGATACAGGTGTGGATGCTATGAACGTGGACGACGGACCAGGTTCTAGGGATAAATCGGTGGCGAGGGTGAAGAAGGAGCTGTGTGGCTTGGACCAGCAGCTCGTGGCACGTCTGGTTCTGCGTCTTCGTGCTGGTGGCTTTGCCTCCACGTTGATGGATGCACGGCCAGCCAAAGTGCCCAGCCAGCTGCTGCCATCACCTATACCCCTAGAGGGTACTCGTGCTCCACCCCCGTCACCGGAGATGGACTCTGGCGTTGACGCGATGGAAATAACCCCGGATCTGCTGCCGGCCAGCCCCGCAACATCGCCGCGCGTATTCCGTCTGCCACCTGTGCCTTCTGTGCTGCCTCCTCCACCACCTCTCCTTGGCAAGTCAGCTCCTCCCTGTTCCCCGCCTGGTCTGGTATCGCCGCGCGTTCCATCCCAGTTTCCCACGGAGAAACTCATATACACGATGCCGCAACTGGTTGCGACCCATATTCTGCACCTCCACGAGCGTGGTAGCGTCAGGACGCCGAGCCCCTACCCCCGCACCCCTCGCGCGCGCAGTCCTCTTAGCAAGCCACTAGTGCCATGACCGACATATACCTTAACTGTATATACTCCCTGCATGCCCTGATCGCATTTCGTCACATGTCCCATTCACGCATTCCCCTGCATCGTATCATCCGCACCGTACGCTCGTCTGTATCATTATCTCTACCCCCGTCGTCGCTCTTTAAATCCCCTAATACCCCCCTCCCTCTCCCGTTTACTCCTTCTAATCCCATGCTTCCATTTGTGTCGAATGTAGTAGGCAAGCTCGCGCTCATGCTGGCCGTCAGAGAGCGATAGATACACATACGTCATCTTACTTCGGAAGCACGCACGAACATAATACAGTACAGCGCGGCATGCGCAAAAATGCCTCTAACCGAGAATGTGTGCTCGTGAGAATATCGCTGAATGGCACGTAAATGAGGACGTCTTCATGTATTACTCCTGGACGTAATAATTATGTTACGCATAGAACGTAACACGCTTCCTTCGTCCACATGGCTTCTGGAGCTCTTGGGGTGTTTAAGCTTTAAAAAATGTGGGGAAAGGCACATCGTCATCTTCAAATTGTCGACAATGTGGCCATAGTAAGCGATCTATGTATACGGGGAAGTGTGACCATGACACAACTTTCTGGCTCCGCGGACACCTCTTGCATCACGGTCTGAAGAAACATGACCACAGGTGCCGGTACTTGAAACTTGAAGCTTGAAGAGGCAGCGCAGGACGCAAGTCGAATCACCCAGATTACACAAAGATAATACACAATGTATATTGGACGGGGGGCAGTTGTGGCAGTTATACACTGGCAGGTACCCAAGCTATTCTCCCAAACGGCGTCTCCGACGAGCCCCGCTTCTCACCATCCTCATCGACCCGCACGCCGACCTCGAATAGCCCCGCGCCGTGGCTCTCCACGAACCGTACTTCAGCCTCGTCGGACGCATCCGGCTCACACAGCAAGAGTCGCGGGTGCAATTTCAAGTCCTCGGGTGCGACCGTAGCGCCACCCGGCAGTAGATCGAGCAGCCACACATGCGCGCCGGCCGGACCCTCGATCGGCGCCTCGCCCAGGATCGCCGTGAACTCCGCCGAGACGGCCGCGAACGTGCGCGGCGGGGCGAGCACCCGCAAATGCGCGACGCCCTGCGCGCCGTTCGGGTGCACCGTGTTTGACTCTGGCCGCGTCGGTACCTAGAGGCGGATGCAGGTGATGGTGTGGCATGACAGATAGGCAGACACACGCACCCGCAACTCGCGTGGCGTCACGTCGCCACAGAAGAACGGCAGCCGCGACCCGCCCTCCTTCTCTGCCCAGCGCGCAGGCGTCGTCAGTTCCCACTTGATATCGACGCCGTCTGGCCGCGTGCGCCCACCGGAGACTTCGGGTGAATAGCGCGTCTCGCTGCTCACCGCTTGCAGTCGCCCATTCAGGATCACGGAGATGGGCGGCGCGGCATCCGGAGCGCCGAGGAACGCGTACGCGACCCAGCCGTTCTCCTTATTCGCCCACTGGTGGTGGTGGCGCGCATCGTGGGACGGGCTCGAGTGCGGGTAGTGCGACTCGGGGTGTGTGAAAGATATCAGCTCTAGGTACGAGCTGTCGGGCAGGATCTGTTCCCGGTCAGAGCTCTGGGAGGAGTCGGCGGAACAGAACGATGAGCGATCTCACGATGAGCGAGTTGGCGGTCAGTCCGCCCGCGTGCGTGCCTCCGGCGATGACGCTTATCGATGGGTGGTGTCTCAGTCAGTCATGGATTGGCACGCGCGGCGAACGCCGATCTATGCGTATACTGACTTGAATCCTAGCTCGCGGAATTGCTTCGCAGTCTTGTAGATCGTTCCGGGCGGCGTGAGGTGCACAATGTGGTCTACGGTCCTAATCGATGGCGACATCGGATAATCTTACAGGCGAGCGGTAGTGGTGCAGCAAGTAAGGGAGGCCACGGTTGTGGGAAAACAGTATCTGACTGACGTCGCTGCATGCCGCATTCCGCGTTTACGCGATACGGCCCCGACTGGCCCGTTGTTTCAGATTGTCACTTCCCTCCACGCTTGGTGCTGCGTGCGCGGGAGATTGCCGTCTGGAAAGTGCCATGTTCAATATGACACATTCAAGTCGGAAACCTCGTCATTGATTAATGACTCGCGGAGTTCCCAACCATCCGACACCTGTGATCCCGGCGCTTACTGTAGACAACATTGGTTTGGCACCCGTAGTAGGTCTAGGTTCCTCGGGAGGTTTCTAATTTAGCCACACCCCCTGGTCGCACATGTGTGGGGGGCGTTGTTTCTTCCCCAGAAAGCTGTCCTACAACTTGCCCACTGGCACACCGGCTCCAGGCTGAACGCGCATGCGTTTTCCTCCATAGGCGCACTGCACGAGTGCTATGAGAAAAACGCTGCAGTACGGTGCGAGCGGTCTCAGGGCGCCTTCAGGCCTCGCTCGATCGCTCATCGAAATATTGCGCCTCCTGGTAGGGTACAGTCCTATGAATAGCCAAAGGTTGGGCGCTTGCTTTTTATGGTGTAAAAGGCGGAATCTAGGGCGACCACGGCCTGTTCCAGCGCATTGGCATACAAGCAGTGCGATTGAACTCAGAATGTCCGCGGCGTGTTCGTCGGGCAGAGGGCATGAGGACATGCAGGCCTCATGTGGCAATTGAATCCCACGGCCTGCTTCGAACCAACCGATTTGATTCGCCATTTCTTTTTGACCACCGTTTTTGACCATCGTGTAACTCACCCACATGCCCTCCAGCTTCAAGCGCTCTGTTGGGATAGATAGCGTTTGGAACTAGTCGAGCACTTGCTGGCGTGTCGGACTTGGGGCTGTACATGGGCTTCGATCATGATTGACGTTACGCCAACGTTTGCTGCTTCACTTGTTCACGTTGCCATCGGTTCTGTAGTGATAACAGGGTTACTTGTGCCCGGAAGACGCTCGTCCTGGTAAGGTGCGCCAGAAGTATGACCTCGCAACGACATCTCCGTTATTCAGGTTTCGCCGGTCGCGGAAATTAAATTATGGTCGTTGCATGTTGGGTAGCAGTTAGGTTACTTCTGATCGGCCTCCCGGCTGGCTGTGTATTATGCATCTTCTGATGCGTAGAGGGTTCAGGGTAAGGAGTAGATACCCTTACCTCGCCAAGGACTGCCTCACCATGCATATGCATGATTACTCGTGCACCCACGTCCCGGGCGTGGACTTTCGCTCTGTCCAACAGGTTTAACTTGAGATCTGAGGTTCCCAGGCAGACTTCTTTTTAACCCACACTATCCTGTTATCCCGAACGCCCAATTCGCCGTTCCATACCCCGCGCTTACCTTCCAGCTCCCGAGCTTACCGCATGACCCTTTGAAGAGATGGAACGTAAGTCTCGAACTCCATCTGGGCATTTCGGGTTCGACCCGCGCTGGCCCATTCGCCCGTAATTGAGCTACATCTTGGTTCTTCACCCAAAGTGAAGTGACAGGTCTCCCACACCATACTACTCAATACCTCGATTTTACCCTCAGTTCCTTGGTCACCTCCAATGACTGCATTGACCATCGAGCGGGGGAATTACTCTCTTCACATCGTTCGTCGACCCAGCCGAGTCATACGACTACTTGCCTGCTTTTTGTCTGCCCTGGATCTCGGAGCATGCTACCAAAGGGGCGCCGTTGCATCCTTCCTTGTAGCTTCCTCTGAGTGATCTGGTGGGCTTAGGAAGGCACAACCTCACCGAACTCCTGTGAGGAGTGACGACCCAGTGGCGTCGAGGTTTTTGTCTTGTCTGTACAGTCTCTCCGCTCGCTTCCGGAGGAACTTATTGCAATCATGGATCATGAGGGGGCAGTATTAGCTGTCCTGGACATAATCACCGCTTTGTCTTTTAGGTCCAATCGTTTATTGTTCCCTGAAGATAGTCCGAATCCGCTTCGATAGCCTCCATCAGGCTAGATTTACCACTTGAGCAGAATAGGTCATTCGTCTACAGAAATCAGATGTATTTATTTAGTGGGGTCTCCCGTACAGGAGCTCGATTATTTGGTGTTAAGGAAGGTCTTGAAGAAGTGCTTTCCCAAATTCCCGGTTGCTCTCTTGACAATGCGTACCACTGCCTTCTTCGTCTAGGTAATTGTTTGAACTTCGAGTCAGTAATTTTCTTTTTAAAGTTATGGGGTCTTGTGCCTGCAAGTCGCAACCGTGACTCTCAGTAAAAAGAAAAGTCGGCCAGTAGTCAGAGAGTAGTCAGATGGTAGTCAGAAATTTCGCCAAAGTCAAGAGATAGTCATTTTGTAGTCAGCTTGTAGTCAGTTCAGAGTCATATAACTTAGAGAAAAACTATAATTGAGGTGATGCAGGTGGGATCTACTGTAGGTATGGGGAATATGGGGAATGTGGGGGGGATATTGGGATAGAGGTGGGGAACATAGAGGGGGGATATAGGGAGGGGAATATGGGGATGGGGGAGGGAAAGGGGGGATATAAGGAGAGGAATATGGGAAGGGGGGATGTAGGGATGGGGGAGGAGGGATATGGGGATGGGGGGAGGGGAGGAGAATATGGGGATGGGAGTGGGGAATATGGGGATGGGTGAGGATATGGGGATGGGGGTGAGGATATGGGAAGGGGGAATGTGGGGAGGGGGAGGGGGAATGTGGGGATGGGGGTGGGGATATGGGGGTGGGGATATGGGGGTGGGGATATGGGGGTGGGGATATGGGGGTGGGGATATGGGGGTGGGGAATGTGGGGATGGAGGAGGGGAATATAGGAAGGGGGGATATAGGGATGGGGGAGAGGAATATGGGGATGGAGGGGAATATAGGAAGGGGGGATATAGGGATGGGGGAGAGGAATATGGGGAGGAGGAATATGAGGATGGGGGAGGGGAACATGGGGATGAGGGTAGGGATATGGGGAGGGGGAATATGGGGATGAGGGGGGATATGGGGAGGGGAATATGGGGAGGGGAATATGGGGAGGGGAATATGGGGATGAGGGTAGGGATATGGGGAGGGGGAATGTGGGATGAGGGTAGGGATATGGGGAGGGGGAGGGGGGAGGGGGAGGGGGAGGGGGAATATGGGGGATATGGGGAGGGGAATATGGGGATGAGGGTAGGGATATGGGGAGGGGGAATGTGGGGATGGGGAATGTGGGGATGGGGAATGTGGGGATGGGGAATGTGGGGATGGGGAATGTGGGGATGGAGGAGGGGAATATAGGAAGGGGGGATATAGGGATGGGGGAGGGGAACATGGGGAGGGGGAATATGGGGATGGGGGTGGGGATATGGGGTGGGGATATGGGGGTGGGGATATGAGGTGGGGATATGGGGATGGGGAATGTGGGGACGGAGGAGGGGGATATAGGAAGGGGGGATATAGGGATGGGGGGGAGAGGAATATGGGGAGGAGGAATATGAGGATGAGGGAGGGGAACATGGGGATGGGGGTGAGGATATGGGGATGGGGGAGGGAACATGGGGAGGGGGAATATGGGGATGGGGGAGGGGGATGGAAATATGGGAAGGGAGAATAAAGGGATAGGGGAGGGGAATATGGGAAGGGGGGATGTAGGGATGGGGGAGGGGAACATGGGGAAGGTGGATATGGGGATGGGGGAGAGAGGGGAATATGGGAAGGGGGGATATAGGGATGGGAGAGGGGAACATAGGGATATAGGGATGAGGAAGGGGAACATAGGGTGGGGGGATATGGGGATGGGGAAGGGGATGGGGAATATGGGGATGGGGGGGGAATATGGGGAGGAGAATATGGGAAGGGGCAATTGGGAAGGGGGGATATCAGGGAGAGAAATATGGGGAGGGGGAATATGAGGACAGGGAAGGGGAACATGGGGAGGGGGAATATGAGGATGGGGGTGATATGGGGATGGTGAATGTGGGGATGGAGGATATAGGGATGAGGGATATGGGATATGGGGATGATGGGGATGGGGAGGGGAATATGGAGATAGAGGGAAACATGCAGATGGGGAATTATAGGATGGGGGGAATATGAATATGGAAGGGTAGTGTTAGACTGATCCAAACCAGGTTTGAACTGAATTCAAACCATTAAAATCAACTCAAATATTAACTCTGTCTCATTTTCACTCAGGTCGCTTCCATATCACATGATATGTGCCACATCTTTGTTGTGTTGTTAAAGTGGTGTTGGAATGTGCACACATACTTTGTACAAGGCTTGGTACAAAGTAGCAGAATTGTAACATCAGTCATCCCATGCAAGTCAACTGAAGGAGATGAAATAGAGTCTGTGTGACACCACCACAGGGGCATTAAGTACAATGTGTACTTTGTAAGTCAATCTGGGTAACAAAGGGAATTCTGTGGAGGCATGTGGAAGTCACTGGCAGATGTGAACAGAAACAGCCCAAATGGGGCACAAAATGGAAGTGTACATCAGAATGAGAAGTGTGAGATAAGAATGGAAAGATATGGGTGGGCATGTGATCATCTATGGGAGATTTGAGATGAAAAGGGTGAAAATTGTAACAGTTTGGGTGTAGTGGCCATAGGACCTGCCCTAGAGAGTTCCAGATTCATGAAAAGGGGCCTGGGCTCTTTGCCAAATCTAAGTGATCTGATCAGCCATTCTGTTACGATCACCTGGATCGTTCCTAAGATGTACATTTATTTGTGACAAGAGGACATGACTTGGTGTATTTGTTTACAGTCCAAGGGACTTTCCCAAGAGTCGCAACTCAGGGAGATGGGTCAAGACAGGCCAGGAGCTGACTAAGCACAAAAGCGGTGGCTCTGGCACAGCAGAGGAGAGGATGTGGCAAGGGATGTGGGCTATATTGTTAAAGACCAGAATGAGACTACATGGTACTACTACAAGCTGCTTATATACATACAAGCTGCTTATATACATACAAACTGTGTATTTTCTAAGCTATTTTCTAAGGATGCCGCTGGATGCGCAAGTGCCAGCAGGACAAGCCCCTTGCTGGCACTGCTGAGCTGGCAGCCCTTTACCCTGTGAGTTTTACGATCAGAGGGTGGGCTGGCACCACCGTGTCATAACTTTAAGGTTCGGGGATCTGATGGGCAGAGCTCAGGCTTGATACCGAGTTGTGGACTGTCTCTTGAACCACCAAGAGGAGCGTTCACTTGTATAGTCAAGCAGAACTTTCTGTAAAGTCAACTTGCAGCAGCTGAAGCAAGTGAAGTGGAAAGAGGCTTAGATTCAGAGACGAGACAATGAACAAGACTAGAACGAAGACTACTGACTAAACTACAGCCTCCTTAAGTATCTTACGAAATACTGTTTTTCTACCTATTTTTGGGGGACGTGTATGTGCCGAACTAAATATAGAGCCTGTGAGTAAGTAGCATGCAATTGTGCACAGTCTTTATGTGCTGTCATATGTGCTCGCAAACAGAAGAGATAAATCCGAGATTTTACCATAATTAATCCGAGACCAAGAAACCAGAATCCGAGACAATCAATGGCACGATCGTTGGATCGTGACAGTGAGTCACCAAGCCACAAGTCCGGAACAAGTCAGTAATCCAAAACAGGGAATGGTCACGTGATTGTGACACATTCCCTAGTTATTTAACTTGCTCTAAGATCTGCTCAGGCTGCTCAGCTGGAGTGTTACCAAGCTGGTTAAATAACTCAGGAATTGAACATTAGATCACCTAGAGTTGGCAGAGGATACCCCAGCTTCTGCAGGGGTCTACCTCTCCCAATATTTCCATATTTTTAGCTATTTTATTTCTTGATATTCTAATAGTGTTTGCTTGAGCTGCACTTATCACTGGGCTATTCAAATAACAATAACTTGAAAACTACTGATCAGACAGCTTATAGTTGGCATAAGACCCTTTATTTCTGATCTGATATAGCTCCATAAATATTTTCACATTTTTATCTATTTTATTTCCTGAGATATCAGGTAGTTGGCTACTCAAATTGACTTGGATGTTTTTTCGAGACTCGGGCGACTTCCGGGCTGAAGTTTAATTTGTGGCGTGGGGAAGTACGCCACGGCGCAACTTGTTCGAATTCCAACCTCCTTCCTCCTTCAGCCTACCCCCTCTCCCTCCTCTCTTCCACATCACGGCAAAAACGAAGACGCACTGGCAAGTACGGAAGAGCCAGACGACTTGGGCACAGGCCACCCCGCCCACAGGCCACCCCGCCGCCGACGCCAAACTTAGGTGGCGTTTTTTTTTCTCTCTTGTCGCTAACCCGCTTGTCGCTAACCCGTGCGGGCTGTAGGACAGTGGCGGTCCGTCATCTCCATCTCAAAGGCTACCCCCTCGCCGTACTGTGCGGGCCTCATTAGATAAGTTCCTTTTCCTTTCTTTTTTACTGTCCCATTTTGAACTGACGGAGGACTGACTCCTCCCTTCGCGCGCACGCACAGGCCACCCCACTCGCCTGCCCCCGTCCTCAACACGCCTGACTTGGACGCCGCCACCTCGACACCGACTTCATCGCCTTCACGCCGCCATCTGGACACCCTCCCCCAACTACCTCGACGCACGTGCCGCCGCCGCCACCATCGCTACCAAGTACCACCCACCATGCCAGCAACGCCACCACAACAACGACCCACTCGTGCCGCAACCCGCCACGCCACGTCAACTAGCACCATCACCACCGCTACCGACCACCACCCACGCCAGGAACGCCACCGCCGCATCAACCCGACCCGCCGCACCGCCATCCACGCCGCTGCCGCCCCGACTTCACGCGCCACGCCAGCAACGCCACCGCCACCCCGACTCCACACGCCACGCCACCCACGCCAGCAACGCCACCGCCGCATCAACCCGACCCGCCGCACCGACTCCACGCGCCAGCCAGCAACGCCACCGCCGCACCGCCATCAACGCCGCCGCCGCTTCGACTCCACGCGCCTCGCCACCCACGCCAGCAACGCCGCCGCCGCACCAACCCGACCCGCCGCCGCCCCGACTCCACAGCAACACCACCGCCCTCGCCTTCGCACTCTTCCCGCTTAACCGCCCTGGCCCGACCTCGTCCCTATAATTAGTAGTTTTATGTGTACTTTTATTAAATAAATGAATATATTTATTTTATTGTCCTTTAATTGCTGTGTGAAATTAAATTGATTCGGGAATTTGTTGTGACTGTCACTTGACTATGACATGACTATGAAATGACTACAAAGTGACTATGGATGACTTGACTACAATATGACCATATAGTGACTAAGAAATGACCATGGATTATGCAAGAAAACTGACTACAATTGACTACCAATTGACTATACAAAGTCATCTAGAAGTCATTTTATAGTCACTAAAAACGACATTTAGTCATTTTGTAGTCAATCTGACCACCATCTGACTTTGTTCTGACTTCTGGCCGACTTTTCTTTTTTACTGAGCGTGACTGGCATTGCGATGGATCATTGACACACGTACGATTACTATCCGTTAGTCGGGAGCGTCTTGAGCCCTTGGACCGAATCTCCAGCTCGACATTCGCTTCGCGCTAGCCCACGGTATGGTAGGCCGTTTTGCGTATTCGATTCTAGTTTGTGTATTTTGTGTATGTGCGCAAGCCCGGTGTATCACGTGTCGTACGCACGAAGAATGTGTGTGTGAAGGGGTTTGTTTACCTCACGATTTTACGTGTAATAACCAATTATAACTGCAATATGTACTTGTCTGATTCTGCCAGTGGGCCGATCGCATGCCCGCTCAGGGTGCCCGAACTTGGCCCGAACCTGAATTTTTCAACTACCTTTTCTTGTACCTTTTCGCGCACAGCAATCCGAGTCATACCAATAGCGCGGGCTTTGTTCTTATCCCGTCGGACACATTTTACATGTACCGTGGGTCCCAGAAATCAATGCCAACGTGTCACAAACGTGAATTCGGATATCCTATACACTCGCTTCAAACTGTGTCGGCCCATTGAACTGTCCGAGTCGGAATATTGAACCATGGCCGACCCAGAGATTGAACGTAAGACCCGAATCCAATCCACTCTACGATTTTTCTCATAGCTTCATTCGTTCCGTATAGCCTCTCTCCCAGAAATCGAAGACCAGATTTCTCAGTGCCGCGATATTCTCTCATCTACACCTCGACCTCACCCTGAGCGTGGTATTCGCCTCTGTAATCTGGCTGGCCTCCTATCGAACAGGTTCATCCATTCAGATGAGAAAGAAGATCTCGACGAATGCATCGTCTATCTGACGGAAGCTATACTCCTTCCTCATCTTCCGTCTGATCCACCGGGTGACAGCATCGTTCGGATACTCTTCGACCTTGCTTCCGTCCTTCTTAGTCGTTCCCAGGAGTCAGAACTGCCCGAAGACGTCCAATCCTCTGTCATATACTTTCGCTATCTCCGAGACCACTTCAAGTCCATTGAAACCTTCGACATCCCACGCAGCGAATTTGCTACCTATCTCGTGGTTACACTGGCCCACCAGGTGGAGTTGGGGATCGGCGATGCAATGCAGGATATCGAGGAGATGACAGTCCTTTGCCGCGAACTGCTCAGCTCTGATATCTCGAAAGGCTACCCAATGGAGGCGATCATGTCATTTTCAGGAGCTATTATCACCGAATTTGACAAGAAAAATGCGAAAGAGCCTCCACAGGAAGTCATCGAAGTCTTGCGAATGGCTACGATACCTCAGCCAGACTTAGACCTTGTTTCTTTCGCGCTTGCACGCTGTCTCTGCACCCGCTTCCAAATGACTTTCGCAATCGGCGACTACAAGGAGGCGATGCCCATCCTCGACAGAATTATCGCTTCCTGTTCCCCCGGAGATAGTCTGAATGCAATGCAAGACAAGGCGATATGGATGATTGTGTCGCTTGTACTAGCCCGGACGACCACCTATCCAAACCCGGAGGATTTGGAGAACTCTCTTCATCGCTTGCGTGCCTTACTCACTATCCCATCTCTTGAAGATTCGCATCGTTCCGATATCGCTGAACTCCTGCGGAGCTATGAAAAGAAGCGCTTCGAGTATTTCGGTGTCACGACAAGCCTTGCGGAATCACATTCTGGTGATCCAGACACTGTCACTAGTCTTTCGTCATCCCAGCGCCCGGCTACATTCGAATGGGGTATCGCTGAGTTAAGCGGAGGCCCGGAAGAGGAGAGAACCCAGCTTCTTCAGGAACTTCTTACCTCGATTCGCAATGACGAAGTATCGAACATCGAAGAGGCAGTCGAGTACGGACGAACGCTATCATCTTCGTCCCATTCCAGTGACAGACACTCATCCATTCCTGTTTATTACTTCGCCGAAATTCTCCTCGAATCGTTTCAGCGTGGCAATAATACCGAGTACCTCGACGACGCAATTACCACGTATCGTAACGTTCTCGGAATGCCAGGCATTCAGAGGATCAGGCATCTGGCGACTCTGCGTCTTTTAGGGTCTTTGGGTAAACACATCCAGCTTCTTGGGCACAAACGACACCAACAAGACTTGGACGAAATGATGCGACTATTCCCCGAAATTGTCAATGATCAATCCGCGCAAGTGTCAGCACGGTTCCAGTTTTCCTGCACGTGGGCGCGTAATGCTCGACATTTCGGACCTTTCGGTTACCCTTCTATCTTAGTTGCGTATCAGACCGCAATGACATTGATGCAGGACACTCTTGTCTTCTCCCCAACTCTGCAAATCCAACATTCTCGCCTCGTTTTGATGAATGAAGATGTCAGGACTCTACCGTTGGACTACGCGTCCTATCACATACAAATGGGTCTACTCGAGGAGGCAATTGAAATCCTAGAACGAGGAAGGGCCTTGCTCTGGTCTGAAATGCGTGGCCTCCGTGTTTCGGTCAATCATCTCTGGGCGGTTGATCCAACCTTAGCGGAGAAATTTGCGGCTATCAATCAGGACCTCGAGACAGTGACTATGTCTGTCGCTGCCTCTGACGCTATGGTTGAGACGAACAATCGCAGCGCCGAGGCCACAGATGGTCTGGACTCGTTTGGCCGACTAGTGTTGCAACAGCGGAAACTTTTAGAGGATCGAAACGAACTCATTTTGCAGATTCAGAGCTTGCCCGGATTCCAAAACTTCTTGAAGGCACCATCATTCGACGCTCTGAAGTCCGCTGCTTCATGTGGGCCAGTCATTATCATCAACCATTCCCAATGGCGTTCGGATATCATCATTCTCCACAGCAACTCTGCACCCTCCCACCTCCCCACTCCCGACGACTTCTACGATCACGCGAGTAAACTAACGGATACACTGTTGAGTGTACGGAAAGACAGCGGCGTCGATTCGGACGAATACAATTCCACATTGGCTTCCGTTCTCAAAGACCTTTATCAGCTTGTTGGGAAGCCGATTATCGAGAGACTCCGTGAACTAAGCATACCAGAACAATCGCGAGTCTGGTGGTGTCCTACCTCCGTTTTTTGCTCCCTCCCTCTCCATGCGATGGGACCGGTTCCATCGGATGACGGTGACGAGCGATATTTCTCGGACCTCTACATATGTTCCTACACCCCGACGCTTTCTGCACTCATTGAATCTCGCGAACCGAGTTCACGGGCTCTGGACCGTCCCCCAATACTACTTGTAGCAGAGTTCGACGTACCTGACTCAGGCGAATCCCTGTCCGAGGTGTGCGAAGATGTAGAGGTCATCCAGGTTCTCAACACACCTGTAACAAGCCTCATCTCGAAGGACGCGACACCTGCTGCCGTACTCGAAGCCCTCCAGAGTCACCGATTTGTCCACTTCGTATGTCACGGTACACTGAAGACCGGAGAACCGTTTAACGCTGGGTTTGAGCTCCACGGAAAGCAACGTCTCACTCTTCTGGACGTAGCACGGTCTCGCCTTCCCGCTGCCGAATTCGCGTTTCTCTCGGCTTGTCACACCGCCGAGATGACGGAAGAGAGTGTGGCTGACGAAGGACTACACCTCGTCGCTGCGGTACAGTACTGTGGTTTTCGGAGCGTAGTCGGGACGATGTGGGCGATGGCTAACGCAGATGGACGGGAACTTACTAAATACTTCTACAAGTCGATGCTTTCTGGGAAAAAGACGGGGGTACCCTACTATGAAAGATCTGCGAAAGCACTTAGGGATGCTGCGAAGAAGCTGCGGAGAAAGAGAGGGATAACTTTGGAGCGATGGGTAAATTTCGTCCATTATGGCGCGTAATGGGAAGGAGTTACCAGTGAGTTGGTAAATCTGGTTTGGTACGTTGTGGAACTTACTGCGCTTCCCTAGTGGAGCGATACAGGAACGCAGGTGTTTGAACATATGTGGTGTGGGACGTTGCGCAAACTATTGTCATATATTCGAGATGGGCATTTCGTTACCAATCGAATCGGAATTCAGGCTACTGACGATGGTTCAATCGTCATCTGACGCCCTTTCTATCCCCACGGGAGTGCGCGCGCTCGTTCCCGTAGGGATTTGAAAAATATTTATGCGCTCGTGGGCGTGGACATAGAGGCGAGCGCCCAGCCGAGTTTAAGGAACGATTATTTCTCGAGAGCGAGCGAGCCGACGAACTCAATGAAGAAGTCACGGTGTCGAATGCATACTACGCAAAGCGAGTTCTTAGTACCAACGTAGGTTGTTATGAAGTGCCCAAGTCGGAGATCGGGTCTGATGGTACTGTAATCAGCCCGGCGGTGTAGGCATTATTAAAACACCTTACCAACAGGACAATTAATCACGGAGTCTTGAGGTCGATCTGAGCGCGTTTCTCGCATGACAACGCTTGGAGGACCCGTCCAGACCGTCGTTTGGTCAGACTACTACGACTGTGGATGTGACACTCACCGAAGATGGGGCTCTTGACAAGGTTGATGTAGCCCATGCAATGAAAGATCGCCTCTCCCTGCCGTGAGCAACAATGTAGTCGATGCTTCGTGATCAGTAGAAGATGTTGGATATACAGACGGGCACCTCGATACAGTAACGAACAAATTTAATTTCATGGAGCGGCGCAAGAAACAAATGGGGAATAACCAGTACGGTGACACAGTGCAATTGTGTGATGTGGTACAAACCGGGGTTCGCGAACGAAGGGACAGACCAATAGAGTTACATGACAATAAATCCATGAGTAAGTTGGCTACTATGATAGGAGTGACGAGAAGGGATGCGTCTATGTTACAACCCAATGAAAAGAATAGAGAGCCCAGCGATCAATGGAAGAAATGTCGAAGGGGAGGAGCAATTGCGACGATTACGCCGATCAAGATGCTGACAGCAAGACGGTAGGGCAAGGTAACGACATTCGCGACGGCGTTTGTCATGTTGCGTGGACTTTGCCGATGACTTCTCCTAGACACGCCTGCAAATCGGGTTCGCTCTGACACGGTGTCAAGGGTGCTTCGCTATCAGATTGTCCGAAACTCGAGCGCTCATCGCACCAATCGGTATTGGGTTGCTCCATCGCGTCTTCCTCTATGGTCTCGGACCGGCAATTGGGGGGCCGCCTGGCATCATACGAATTGCGGGTGGACTCGGTCCTACGCTCTTGCTTTCGTATTGTGCGTTCCGTGTCTTGCGTGTCATTCACGTATGCACGCATTTCCATGGTGCGCTTGACAGTTGAGAGCTCCTGTTCTAAACCATTGACGCGATCGAGAACTACTTGTAAACGAGAGTCGATGGTGAACTGGCTGTCGGGAGAAGGGTAGTGAATGGAGTCGTGCAGTGAAGAGGTGTGCTCTCGCAATCGAGAGGTGAAGTGGCCCCAAGGTCGTACGCCAGCTGCGAGAACGAAAAGTGTCGTGCTGAACCACGAGATTGAGTCAACGCCATTGATTGACTTGAGTACAGAGCGAAGAAGAGCGACGCCGGCAAAAGGGGTAATCATGGAAATGAAGAGATAGGCGAATTCTTGTCTTTGAAGCTCAGTTGCTGCTCGTTTGGTTTGTATCTTGGTGACGGCTTCCTCATCTCCTTGCATGTTCTGGGAACGAAAGGAAGGATGGGGACGCCGCTGGCGCGAAGCGTTATAAAGTTCCCATGGGACTTTAAGAGCATTAGGGACGTAGTTATCACCGAAACAAGGACGTAACGTACCCTGAATAAGTTGATGTAGATAGACAATCAAGATTAAGACTAGAAAAAGGTTCCCAAGGTAGTCACTCCCGGTAAGCCAGTCCACGAGTGGCGCGATTAAAGAAATAATAACGGAGAGATCCAGGTCCGTTCCAAGAGAGTCCACAGAGGATGACGCTCTTGCACGCCCAGCAAGCCCTTCGCCTTCGTTTTCATCGGCATTCGTGCCACTGGGGTCGTCTTTATTAGCGCTAGAAGAGGGCGACTCCGAGTCGACAAGGCGCCTAAAAGTGAACTGAGGTGACGAGTCGGGGCTGACTGAGGTATGTCCGTAATCCTGGGAGGAAACGGCGTCGCGGTGACGGTTAATCTTGAGTTTATTTCGAGTCGTAGGTGCGGCGGAGGTCATGGAAAACGTACGATGCACGAGTTTGTAGCTGAGTGCAGGTACGGTGCCGGGGATCGAACGTTTTGACCAACCAACCAAGGCGACGCGAAAACAGGGTGAATACATAAAGCAACGCACGGGCCACCAGTACAAACCAACAGCAGTGGTACATCCGATTCCTGCGCGGGCGCAGGTACCATAACCTATGCCTGTACCGGAATCATGGCCCGCGGCTCGGTGCTAGTTCCGGCGACATCCCGAGGAACGAGAACTAAGTTACATCTTGCTCCTCCTGCCAACCAGCGACTCAGAAAATTCATCGAGCCAAGCGCTAAAAGTAGTATGTATATGCGTCCTGGTGCGCGCGACCCAACATGCTCGGGTATGGGGGGTATTATTCAGGGGGTATACACCCTCACATGTGGGCTCACGAGTGCCGCGACCCCGTATTCCGACTCGGAGTGGATGGCCGCCGCATTTCCGGGCCACTTGGTTGACACTATTATGACACTATAGCTGCGAGAATAGCCTTGTGGTGTCTTTGAGACACCCAGACGATAAGGGTAGCGCAGAGCAAGAACAAACAGGTACGGTGGGTAATGGGAGGAGAATCCAAGGGTCGTTTTATCGAAATTTCGATCGCGAGGATTACCAGTCAAGCGCAGTACTGGCTCCACGGTGTCGAAGAAACGAGCAGCTGAGCCTCGGAATCGTATAACCGATCCAAAGCCGTATAGGGCCACCATATCGTGAGGACTTTCTAGCCCTTGGTTATGGTTCCGGGTTCACATTAACCGTACTGCACCCGTAAGATACTCAGGCTGTATGTTGGTTTGCGAGGCTGTTCCGGGCCGGGCGCTTCAAAGATCACGTGCTGTCACATTCCTCTCTGGCCGGTCCGGATACACCGCCGAATTAACGCCAACGCCGGACTACGCCAGGGTTTGGTTGTAGCCTCGAGGTGAGCGGCGGGTCCTCGTGGATTCAGTGCCAGTGGGTGGTGCGGCAGCGCACGTCTCGCTCCTTCCGTCGCTCTGTACCGTCGATGGGATTTCATTGACAACAGGTAGTCGTTCCAAGAGTCGTTCCTGTCTGTAATAGTTCCGCTTGGCAGCATAGGTGACAGATGGGCCGCCCAAACGATCGAGACGCACTGGCCACTTGATGGTTGTGGATGTCGCCCTGACGGCACGAGGCACCAACAATAAATACTTGCCGCCCAGTTCACCATGTCCACCATAGCGCTCCGACATGGTAATCCCCTACCTATTTATCCTCGTTTCCCCTCTGCTTGCGGCCGTTTACCACGTCTCCGCTCTTCACGTAGGAGTGCGTGGGGGATTCATCCCATCACACCCCACCAAAAGGGACCACATATCCGGCTTGGATAATGGCCGGAATTTGAATTACATGGTCAACATTACTCTTGGCGGGCAACCGCTTCAAGTCCTCATCGACACAGGAAGGTGATTCCGAATCTCAGGCATCCATGAGTATAGGACGACTCACATATGTATCAGCTCCGATCTGTGGGTGTCAGATTCAATAGTGGCCGCGCACGATACAGGTGTCAGTTCAGGACTCTCGTACGATATTGGCGCGGTATCCGGCAAGTGGCTTGCATCCACCTTTCAGGTTGTGCATCAACTGTTGTGGGACATCACTGGCAGGGAGTATCAAAACAGCACAGTTGGAGTTTCTGGGGTATACAGTTTCTGATCAGGCATTTCGTGAGCGACCCATGTTATACTTCCCATACCGGCCGTCCTTATTTGTTTCCCTTACAGTCGAGGTTTCGCCAACACAGGATGTGCCTCCCGTACCTGGCATGCTTGGCCTTGGGCCTAACTCTGGTTCAAGGGTCCATGCTTCTCTCGACAATCAATCACAAGGCAACGCGGTGCTCGATCACATATTTCAACAGAACGTTTCCTCTCCGAACATTCTTACCGTCCTCCTTGGGCGCTCGAACGATCCCGCGGAAAAGTACCCAGGCAACATCACTGTCGGCGAGGTCCTTCCTGGATTGGAAAACATCACGAATGAACCCCAAGTACCAGTTACTTCCCTTCCGCCATCTGACTCTGCGGACCAGCATTGGCAAGTGCTCTTAGACGAAGATGGCATAATCGGGCCCGATGGAAAGCCGATTCAAGTTCAGACTAACGTTCAGAGCACCCCGAACCCAAAACAGTTGACCGCGATTTTCGATACGGGATATTCGTTTCCCCAAGTACCCCGGTGCGTGATGTGCATGTTTATGCTTCCCCTGCCGTCCTTAACATCATCGTCGATAATAAAGAGAAGTGTCGGACGCGATCTATTCTGGAATCGCCGGCGCGTCCTTCCAATTCGTGAACGGCATGGGCCAAATATGGGTTTTACCATGCGACGCCGAGGTCAATCTAACGTTCAAGATTGGCGGCCAAGCATATCCCATTCATCCACTCGACACGAATTCAGACGACGCATGGACAAATCCTGATGGTCATACCTGCCTGGGTGCGGTATGTTTTCCATGACTCCGTAGAATCCACGTAATATATGTCATCTGAATTCTCGCTCTAGTTCCAGCCTAGCTCTTCCAGCGCAGCGTCTGGAGCATCTTACGACGTGATCTTGGGGACATCATTCCGTGAGTCCCAACCCCCCCTTCGACTAAATACGTAACAATCTCTCCAATACGGCGCAGTCCGGAACGCGTACTTGCTCATCAACTTTGGCGACTTTGTCGACGGCAGCGTGAACACGACCGCCGACCCATACGTACAACTCCTATCCATCACAGACCCCGCCTCCGCGCACGCCGACTTCATCAACGTCCGGCTCAACCCCGCTCCTCCCACGTCCGACACCCCTCCGCCAAAGCACGCCGCGATCGCAGCCGCCGACGCCCCCTCCGCCTCGTCCAAGCCCAAGAACGACGTGAAGAGCGCGTTTCTGAAGGAGAAGATCCCGATCATCATCGCGTCGTCCATCGGCATCATCCTCATCCTCATCGGCGTCCTCGTCCTGTGCTGCACGCGCAACCGCTTTTCTAAGCGCGGCCGCGACAGCCTCGCGAGCACGTACAAGTCCTATCAGCACCTCGGTGCGCCCGCACCTGCAGGCGACACGCGCCCCGTGCAAGGGTACCGCCTCGTCCCGCCGCCGGCGCATGTCAACGCCGCGTGGGGCCGTCGTTGAGCGCCTCGTCTTTCGGGGTTCTTTTCGGGGTGTGTGTGATATACTAGGTTTTGCCGCTTGGGGACTGGGGGACTAATTTATTGGGGTGCTGTATTACTGGGGTCCGTAAACCTGTCTGTATCTATGTATTAATGTCGCTCAGGGCAAAGGGCTTGATTTCGCCTTGTGGGCGCTCTCGCGCGCGCTGTACGGTGTTCTATCGTGCACGATATCATGGCAAATGATCCAGTCGCATGTTCTTGGCACACACACGACATACACGTCGTGCCGTTTTAACAATGAGACGGGGGGTTATAAAACGCAACAGTAACAACATAACGATAGGAAGTGTGCGAGGCGATAATACAAAAGATATTAACATGTCGGAACGTCTAGCCGGTAGCAAAATGGATGGATGGTAGAGGAGCGGGGTGACATAACTAGTCAGAGCCGAAACTAATCAATCGCTCTCGCATCTACCCTGCGGGTCCCTCGTACGTCCGAAGAGCGGCACGTCTGGTTCATGAATGATGCAAGGGGAAGGGCTGAGGTGTAGGCGGCGGGATCTCGTTTCATTGAATACGGCCGCCCAAGAAGTGAGGACGGACGAGGTGCTCTGGAGTGGGGCAGTAGCGATGTCTCTGCCAAGGCAAGGCCAACTAGACACAAAATAAACAATGCTGCGCGCATCGTGGGTTGAGATAAGGTGGGTGTATACTTGTATTAGTGTAACGTGGGGTCTAAGTATGTGAAATATGGGCGGTCTTCAGTCGTATTCGAAAGGTCACTTGCATCTGCTAAGCCCTGGCCCTGGACAATTTCTTTAGCGGCGACCTGTCAGCGATCAAATTAGACTCGGGAAACGACTGTACTTGCCTTGTGAACGAACGGCCCGTGCGACAGGTCCGTTCTGAAGCCCGATGCCACGATCGGGGCGCCGTGTCGAGCCGCTGCTCGCGCTGAAGCTCCGGAGACAATACTCCATTGCCTCCTGCGTGGCCTTTCTGAGCGCGACTGCCAGGTCGTACGCGTGGAACGCGATGCCACTGCGCAGGGACAGCCACGCGTAGACGGTCAGCACGCTATGCAGCGTCTCGAGACCCGCGAGGTCCTGCCGCGGCCTGGGGAGGACCCTATCTGCCTGCCTGGCCGCGAGCACCTGCTCCAGTGATTCCAGCAGCCCGCTGCCGAGCAGGATCTTGCGCAGGTCGACCGAGAGCCCGTCGCGGTACGTGCGGAACATCTCGCCCAGGACCGCCTTGCACTGGTCGTCCATCGACGGGAACGGGCACTGCAGCAGCAGCGCGCGCTCCGCGGACGCGAGCTCCTGGCTGAACGAGTCGATGTACCGCATCGTCTCGGCCTCCTTCGCGCTCGGGTCCATCACGGCCATGCTCGGCGGGAGGACCGAGCAGAAGAGCAGCGTGTCGCGCACGGTCGTCGCGGTCGAGTCTCGGGGAAGCGCCGCGAAGATATCCATGATCGTAGTTGAGATGAAGCCGACGCGCGCGTAGCGGAGGGACTCGGGCTTCGTGTCCATCGCGGCCTCGAGGAGCGGCAGGTCGGACGGCTCGAGCGTCGTGACTATGCCGCCTTCCGCCCCCATCCCGAAGCGGCCCGCACGACCTGCGATCTGCTTAACCTGCGAAGACTCGAGGGGGACCTCCATCCAGCCGTCCCATTTGCTCATGGTCTCGAAAACGACACGTTGGATCTTGCTTTTCGGGCGTCAGCACAAAGCAATGGCAAAGGGCAGTACGTACAGGTTAAGCCCCATTCCAATGGCGTCGCTTGCGACTAGGACGTCGATTCCGCTATTGGGATCGTTGAAGCGTGCTGCCTGCTCTGCGCGGATCTCGGGGGGCAGCCTCCCATACACGACAGCGCAGCGAAGGCCGGTTTTCTCTTCGATGGCCCTCTTCAAGTTGAAAATGTTGGCGCGCGAGAACGTGACGACACAGTCGCCCTTGCGGATGCGCGTCAAGTCGTGCTCCAGACTGCTCGGCGCGACCGCAAGGGGCGACAAACGCTGGTAGCGATTGATGGTGAGCTCGTCGCCTGTGATCTCGGCAAGCGCCTCGATGATCGGGACTGCGCGCTCCTCGCCACACAGGTGGAGCTCGTCCGCCGCGGCACCCAGCACGGCCGCGGTCCAGGCATGCCCGCGTTGCGAGTCGGCAATCATCTGGATCTCGTCGATGACCACGACCTCGTATCGCTTCTCCAAGGAAAGCATTTCGACGGTGCAGCTGGACAGCGTCGCGCCTTCTACGACGCGCCGCTCGTCGCCGGTGAGCAAGCTGCAGGGGCGGGCGAAGAGCGCATTGCCGTGCTTGAGCACCGCACGCGGGGTCCCGGGCACCTGCACGTCGAGGTTGGACGTCTCGTCCACTTCGTTGTTTTCGGTGGCCTCCGCGCCAAGAGGCACGATTTGGCCGGTGTTCAGTCGCTGATAGATTTCGTGAGCCAGAAGGCGGAGAGGCCCTCCGTACGCCCCGACGCGTGCGGCGGCGAGGGTCCGTAGTGCTGTGTGGGTCTTGCCGCTGTTGGTTGGCCCGACGTGGAGGACGAGTTTGCGGCGCATCATTCGGGCGACCGGGAAGCTGTCTGCGATACGGGTGAAGTCCACGGCCGTGCGTATGCGCACCATTCGATCCAAGGTCTCCTTTGAGACGACACTCTTCACGGTCTTCTGGTGACGCGGATCCGTAGCCCACGTGTACAGAAGAGATGTAAACGCCTGATCAATGGCTAGTCTTTTGGAGGGCGAGGATGTGTCGTGTGATAGACGCGCCAGCTGGGCGGAAGTTTTCTCTTCGAAACGGAGAGCATTGCCGTTCTCGACACCGCGCGTGAAGGCAACCAAAAGTCCGGGTAACTCTTGTTGAGGTATGCCAAAGCGGAGAAGACGTTGTCTTACTCCTACTTTGTTTACCCAAGATGGAGCCTCGCGTTGGAATAGCTGTTTGAGTTCTGAGGTTCGTGGGACAGCTGCCGAAGACGTATCAGGCCGTCGAACAGTTAGTTTTGAGAAGGATCGATATGCTGGAATTAAGGTCGTGAAGTGATTGCGTATGACAATTCCGTGACATGTCCAAGAAATAAAAAGTCCCGGCCGGGGTGAAAGACGAAAGAGGTGCCTTTGCATAGAAAAATGTCACCAGCTTTGGGGTGTTCAATCCCGACACAATAAAGGAAAGTAGATTCAGGCTACTCACCACGGTGTCGATAATAACTTCAACCTCCTACTGCATACACCCGAATCAGACGCAGAAACCAAACTGTTGGCAACGACGGGAGGGAAAGCAAAGGCTGAGAGTCACGTGTTACAGTGAGGGCTCAACTACACGTCCCGCTCTCGCCCACATTCGCGTCAACCAAAATGGCGTCGGTCGCACCGTCACGACTCGCTGCGTTAGCGCGCCTTCGCAGTGTCATCTTCCAAACGTCGTACAACCCAACATCCCAGCGCACCGGTGCCAAATATCTCAAGCGCCGTCTTCGAGGACCCTCGATGATGGACTACTACCCGCAACAACTCTCTTTCTCTGCTATCAACAAGGAGTTTAAAGGGTTGAACCTGATCGACGAGGATGAAGAACAGCGGTTACAGGACGTAGTGGACAAAAAGAAAAGAGGGAAAGGCGCACCGAAGAAGGCTAAATCTGCAGGTCTGTATTCTCCATGCGTCTTTCTCTGCAGCGGCTCATCTGCGCTTTCACAGCCGACAGTCGCCGCGCACAACGGAAGCGTAGAGACTCCCTATTTGTATCGGTCGCGCATAGAGTTTCTTATGATCCGCTATTATCATACACCGCTTCCTCCATGTCGTCGTCACTACCTCCCGTATCCACTCTGCCCTCATTTAAGCCATCCGCGTCTCCGTCCAGACCCTCTGCACGTGAGTCCCAACTCGGAAGACGTGCCAGCAGCTCTTCCTCGTCATCTTCCTCGCCCGATTCGAGCTCGCGCAATCTGGTAAGCGTCCTGTGAAACAACTCATCAAAGGCACTTTGGTGGCCCAGCCGCCGCATGTCATGTACGAGGCTGTCCTCGCTGTCCTCCCTCTTTCCCTCCATCCAGTCCTCCAGCGTGCTGGTTCCAGTAACCAAGCAGGCTATGCACGCGCGTGCGGTCCGTCTGTGTCGCCGGCGGGATTTTCTCGAGCAGGTGCTGGGGCAAATCCACCCCTTCACCTCTCACCGGGTCCCATGCCTGCATGGACAGCACGGAAAACCAACCGCGATCGAGCAGATCAAGCCATTTGAGAAGTGGAACCTAGGTCGGTGCTATCGGGGGAGTACCCCGGGACGTCCTCCACCACGGTGTTTGTGAGGCGTAACAAAAGCGATATCCGGAGCATCCCGGACGGGGGCGACAGGCGGTACCTGCAGGGTGAGGGCGAGCAGACTTCGCATTGAATCAAGGTACGCCCGAAGAGTGGGCAGCTTGGATGCGGGTTCATGTCTGCAAATGCCTATCAGCGTGGGTACAAGCACGATGCAGACTCGGCGATGGTATATACCGTTTGCTATACTCCTGGTGAACTTCGCGGTATTTCTCATCGAGATAGTCAAGTAAACGTCGTTCCTGTGGTTCACTGAGCGGTCGGATTCGGGTATTTCCTGATGTCATGGCGGGATGCGCTAAGTGACCATAGTTTGTTTCACCAAAAAGGTTTACGAGGGACACGGCGCACCCGCGCGACAGACGACACACCCCTGATCTCCTAAGACTAACTCGGTGAGTCCTGCTAGCTGCGGAATTACTTCCCTGGCTAGTCAAGGACTGATTACTCCAAATCCGGTCATGGCTTACGCCGCGAGGGATGATGGACACCAAAGTTTTCCGGAGGGGACAGTCTTGAACTCAGCGCACAAGCACGTGATTCCGTTGTTGGAACACCACCCCGCATTCCCGACTTTGGGCCGTTACAGCCGCTGCACCATAGTGCCCGCATCAACTACATACCATAAGTTTTATATATGCAGCGTTCTCCTTAAACCCACTGGCTTTCCGGTTCTTGTTTCGCAAAGCTCTCAAGGAAATGTTGCTGTAGTAAAGTAACAAGCATTGTGGTCTGAGTATCCGGCGAGTGCCGGCGGATTTTCAGTGTGTGTCGCGGCGAGGCCAAACAAACAACAACATTCGCTTTTTGACGACCACCGTCAACTTGGGCCTCTCACCATCAGCAACGACCTTATCACACGGCTCTCACCGTTTCTTTTCTTCCATCGTGCGGTGCCCCGTAACAACGCACTCGCCGTCAATCACATGACTAACACCTCTTCAGGCTCAAAGCGTCCTCACGACGGCTCTGCAGACACTGAACAAAGGAAGCGACCTCGCGATTCTGACCCTAAAGACTGGAGGGACTCGCGTGCGTCAGGAAAGCCCCATGGCGCGCGGGATAGGCATGCTTCAGATGACCGATATCGACCCGACCACAGTCCACGACGAGACCGTGACCGTGATCACCGAACGAGGGACGATAGACGCGAAAGAGATGACAGACGCGAAGAGATGACAGACGCGAACGAGATGATAGAAGGGACAGCTCTAAGAGGGACAGCTCCCGATACCGTGATCGAAGGCACGAATCCCGCGGAAAGCATTCTACACATGCTGACGGGCGACGGAATCCCTCCCCCGATTCACCCCTCGTCCACACAATGGTTCATCACGCCCTCCAAGGTCTCCCGATTCCGATAGAGAAGAAGGCGAGTGAGTATCGTTCCTGCGCATATATTTGATCATATGTGTCTTTGACACGCATATACTTAGGATATCTCCTCCCCCTCCCCGCGAGTCGGCTCGGCGTATAAGAAAGAACATACTAAACCAGAATCTAAACCTCCTCCGAGCGCTCCTGCTCCCGAACCCATACCTTCCGCACAGTCCGAACTCGAGGCTCGAGTTGGCAACGTCTCCCGTTCCGATAGAGTTAACCTTCGCTGCACGCCGTGCCAAACGGCAGGCCATCCTTGCCAAGTATGCCGGCGTCGCAAGTGTCAACACAACAGAAGCCAGTCCCAGCCCGGGGCCTAGCAGTGCGGTCCAGCCGCCGCCTCCGTCTGCCGTTGTTTCTGATCCCCAGTCTCAGCATCACAGCATAGTTGTAGAAAACGGTGCAGTATCAGCCTCGCGGGATATGTCCGTGGGCCCATCGCGTGAGTCATCTGGAGTCCTATTCCTCTGATTACGCTAACAACTCTGCGATACCAGATCAACAAAGGTCCCAATCTGCATCGCCGGCGCCAGGCGTGTTTGAACTCGCAAAGGGAGGTGAAGAAGAGGGTGCCCTAGCAGAGGCCCAGGAACAAGCGACACGCGATGGCGCCAGGGAGCAAGTGTCGGCCGCAGACTACGACCCCAGTTTGGATCGCCGGGAAGACGAGCAAAGGCGAGTCCGTGGCGCCCAAGAAGAGCTGAACCAAGATGTTGAAATGATAGAGGTGGAAGAGGAAGAAGAAGAGGACGAAGATGACGACGTGGACGACATGTTTGCTGTCTCTGTGGTAGACAAGAAAAAGGTCAAGAAGGTGAAGAAAGTCGTTGTAAGTTCGCGTCCATCGTTCGTCGGTGGACCATACTGATCTTTGTGAGCTCAGAAACGGTCCTTACCAGCTCTTATTACGACAACACTGGATAACGCGGCAGATTCTGAAGGATACTATCAAATCATCCTTGGTGAGCACCTCGACGGCGGTCGTTATCAAGTATTTTCCTCCATTGGGAAGGGCATGTTGCCAATGTCGCTCGTGCTCGCGTACTCCAAAGTGAGACGGGTGAAGTTGGCAAAGAAGTCGCGATCAAGATCATCCGCTGCCAAGAGTCAATGTTTGTCTTTTTTCCTCTTGTTCCTTTAAAACGTACTCACGAACGATTAGGTACAAGGCTGGACAGAAGGAAGTTCTGATCTTGAACAAGCTTAAAACAGTCGGACCCCGATGATAAAAAGCATGTAGTCCGCCTGGAGCGGACCTTTGAGCACCGGGGTCATCTCTCTCTGCCTGGTGTTCGAGTCGCTAAGGTCGCTGCGATTTTCTATGTCCCAAGGCTGGGCTGACGTTTACTGCGTATACAGTATGAACCTTCGCGACGTCGTTAACGTTTTGGCAAAGACGTGGGACTAAATATTCGGGGCAGTACGCGCGTATGCCCAGCAGCTCTTCCTTGCCACTGAGCCTCTGCGGAAATGTAACATCATGCAATGCAGATATTAAACCCGACAACATACTAGTGCGTGTATTGTCTTCGGCCCCATCGGTCTTCATCATTCTAACCGTACTTTTACTCGGCATAGGTCAACGAACAGAAGACACAGCTGAAGTTGTGTGACCTTGGTTCCGCCTCTGACGCCTCCGAGAATGACATTACACACCCTACCTAGTCAGCCGATTTTACCGCGCGCCGGAAATTAGTAGGTGTTATTCATCGCGATTATCTTTACACCCTCACCTCTCACTTTGAATAGTTCTTGGTATTCCGTACGACCCCCGCTTTAGACATCTGGTCCGTCGTGTGCACTCTCTACGAGCTGTACACGGGAAAATACTCTCTCCTGGCCGGTCCAATAATCAAATGCTACTGCTCATGATGGAGTTGAAAGGCCGATTCAATCAGAAGACGATAAAAAAGGCAAAATTCGGAGATACGTATTTCGACGAAATGGGTGGCTTTGACAGCATCGAGAAAGATAGAGTGACAGGAGCGGTTAGTAGATTCCTTCTGCGCCTCTGAACTAAAATGATCTGGCCCCTCATCCATTGTTCCAGGACGTGGTACGGAAGGTACACATATCGAAACCAGCCCGCGACCTGCGCGCTAGGCTCATGCCGCCATCGTCGGACTCAGATGAACGACGACGAGCGCAAGCTTCTTACTTCATTTGTGGATTGTTGGACAATGTCTTGCCCTCGACCCCGCGAGGCGCATCACTCAAAGGAGGCACTCACGCATCCGTTCCTTCCTGCGGATGAGTCTCGGGTGTCTGCGGAGATAGTAATATCATCTGACTTACAGTAACGTCCGCACTGTCTCCTGTCTCTTTGACTTATCGCACATCGACGATTGCGAATGTAAAGTATGTTACTGAATTGCTAGTTTACCCCAGCGTTTCGTTATCAGTGTAAAACACCCACCCCTGATTGATAACACGATTTCGGACTATACGTTATCAAGCGAGGAACTACACTTGCGTTCGCACACCGTCCATACGGCAGTGATAGGTGGCAGGTCAGTAAGAATGGGCTGTCAAAGTTCAGTGGCTCCGCCGGCTTTATTTAACTGGATTGGTGAGTTATGTAAGGGCCGCGCCAAAATCTCCGGACGTTCACGCTCTCACAGCTGCCTTGGACTGTGTGCTTCGAAGACACTCTCCGACATGTATAGGTTTATTGTGCCATGATTCTTCTACTGACATGACAGACCACGTATCAGGAGAAACTGGTGGAGCAAGCTTCTCATCCCACGCGAGACGGGGCGAAATTGGAGCCGATGGATTTCACGCTTTATGTCTCGTAACAATGTATCGTGTCTATTATGTAGAACTCAAGTAGAGTAGTCATAGAGTCCGTCGCTGGGAGCTCCTCGTTGGTCGATCAATTATTATTCTTATCTTATCTTATCTTCCCTCTTATCAACATATGATGATGGGGTGACGCCCGCGATGTGAGCGCCGGGAGCTAGAAAACGCCTGACGCCAAATCCAGCCCGGCGCGAATCGTGTGGGTAGTATGTAAGGTATAACTTCAACTTATAAGTAACTCGGTCGCCCCGCGGCACGAGCTCCTTGCCGGTCGACCGATTCTGTTCTTTTCTTTTCTCTTTCCTTCTCCATTGAAAGACGGTGATAGCGTAATGACGCTCCACGATGTAACGCTAAATCCAGGCCAGCGCGAATCCGAGTCGTGTGTATGTATGCTTCGGTCAACCCGCGGCGCGGGGGCTCCTCGTCGTTGATCAATCCCTTCCCTTCTCCCATTGAAAGACGGCGATAGCGCGACGACGCCCCGCGATGTGCAGTGACCACCGGGAGCTGGAAAACGCCTGAGGCCAAATCCAGCCCTGCACAGCCCGCGGCCGCTTCTGTGCGAGATTGCGAGATTGTGCAGGACCGACCTCGGCCCCGTGTTCGATCAGCGTTCTCCTCCGCACGCCCATCATCAAAAATCAAAAACCGATCTCCAGGATCACGGACGTCGGTTACTACAGCCCGTACGAGCTCGCATCATGTTTGCACAGATCGGACCCAAAGTTCTTTTTCTTTGGCTAGATACTGTACGGTGCAAAGCATCCCTTCCAGGGCTGACCGGTGTGCCCATATACATCCCAAGGTCTCCAACAGAGGAAGCTCCTTAGAGGCCTAGGACCCTCAGGCCTCAGGTTCCAAGGCGCAGGAATCCATTCCCTCGGACCGAGGTCCACGAAGAAGGACCAACATAACTTAGAACAGGCTCTTGGTCCCACTGTAGGTCGTCAAATACGGGTTCTCAGGCTGCTGCTCTCTTAGTCATGTAACTTGTGATTCTACGTAACAATGTTCAACGTTCAACTCGCCGGAGGTAAACTGGCAGGTTTTTTGTTCGAAACACAAAACAAAGAGGTAAACCGGCACCAGCATGGAATCCTCAGAATGCTACGGTAGACACACCAACACGTACACTCATGGGATAGCCGCTGCGCCGCTGGCTGGCGCGGATCCGGGTGCTTTGCGCGGACCCGATTCGGAGGCATCTTTCGAAACGGCAGCGTCCCATTTGCTCCTGGCAGCCGCTGCCTGGGAAGATTAGATTCACCCCACGTCCTTTCCGCGGGAAAGAGGAGGGAGTGGCCCTTCATGGTGCCTTCCCCCTTGCTTCTCGCTTAGTATCCCTCGCTACGGCGACCGTAGAGCGCAGCGTACGTAGTCCGCCGCATAAAAAACGAAGCGGCACTTTTCCAGAAACGACACAGGTCTTCCCCTCTCTCGCACAAGTCCTATCCGGTGCCAATCACAACCCGACCCTTCACGCAAGCTCCATCCGTCTGTTGGCGATCCGCCGCCGGGGCCATCATCTGAGCTTTTTATCGCCGGGCCAGGCCACAGGCTACTACAGTCTTGACTACAATGGTCTGACGTACTGCGTGCAATGCGTTCGCTATCCCCAACTCGTCACGCTGCTAGTGGGTGGCTCTTATCTTTGGATAAGCAAAATGAGTGCGGGAGATGTCCCGTTTCAGCTCGTTGTGGGTGATTGTGGGTGTGTGGGGCGATTGCACTAACACGGCGCCTACAAACTAGTGTCTGTTCGAAGCTGATGCCTGTCATTCTTGCGATGGTCTCTACAATTCCTGTATGTTGCAAAATCAAATCTGTATCACCTGCCTACATTCTCTAATATACTAAACGCTTGCGTTCTAGCATGGGGCGCTGCCTGGTCTCCCAATCCTTTACAGAAATCCAGCGAGTGCGATTCGCTGCTTGATTCGCTGCCCTTGTTCTCCCGGTGATCTAACGATCGCGGGCTAAACAGTACAAACCTCTGCGGCGTTGATGAAATAAGTCGCTATATTTTATTACAGTCTTAGCCCCGGATAACTGTATCCCATGGCAATTGGTCCGGGTGAGGAATTTCAAATTGTCGGGCGCGCCACATGTGGTGTAGCCGGTGTAGCGGACCGGTAAACCAGCGCGAGCCACGCTGCCGGTACTACAGTAGTGGCGTAGACCCGCGCAACCAAGCGCGCAACATTACACCTAGAACAACTTGAGGTGGCCTGGTGGACCTCGTCAAGTTAGATTGGAACCATTAGGCATCCTACATATAAGGAATCATGCAGCATGTAGTACAACTACAAAGTCGCTATGTACATGCCACAAGAAGGTCAGAGTAGTAGCACACAAATAAAGTGTCCTGTGCAAACCTGCGCTCCATACTTGCTCATCAAAAATGTTGTTCGGCACCTTTTCTGCCTTTAGCTTGAAGCAGGTGATATTCGTGCGGACTTTGGTACAAAACCGGCACCAAAAAAAGTAGCAAACAAGCTCTCTTTCGACAAGCGCAGTGTCTGAGCGATAAGACACTCTATCATTTCTGATGGGGAACGCTCTAAGTTTCCAATCTACTTGTGCCAAAATGTCAGGTAGACGCCCGCTCTCCAGAATTCCTATTCCCACGGTCATCGTGACGATGACAGCCTCCTGCGCCCTTGCTGCGGCGTGATAACGTCCCCTCCACCGACGTCACCGGGTGTCGTCCCCGTTTGCCCCCCGGCGGCTCCGTTGGAGAGGACACCGGTTCTTTGGGCGGCTGATGATCGAGGGATTTCTCGGGAATCTAAAACAGCGCGCACGGTGGGCATCGGAACAAAAAAGAAAAATGGAGGGGCTCACGGGAAGTCGGACGATGAACGCCACGGCTGTGGAGAACGCTGCCATAATGAATACGGCGCGCAAGGCGATGGCATACGAATCGCGCGCGGCCCTCTGTGTCTCCAGAGGCAAGGAGGCGACGAGTGTCGCCGAGTGGCGAATCTTATTGATCAGCTGAATAGCCGTATCAGCACAGCCAGACTCGCGAAGAAGAAATAGACGCGCAGCGTACTTGATCGGCACCAGGACCATGAATGCGCTTTCGCAATTCTGCGCTGAGCGTATACTGGAACAGTGCGGACGCGACCCCAACACCACTGACTTGACCTGCGGAGCAGTTAGAGGGCCGGGGCGAATACGGGAGAATAGTTGGTATGTACCCAGTCCTCGAAATAATTGAACGAATCCAGTCCCCACGGCCATCTGGGACACTGTGTGTCAAAGGCTGTCAGCGCAGCTCACGTTCCGCTCGGA
>JAKELI010000909.1:0-17147 GCA_021525025.1 Lactarius hengduanensis | reverse complement strand
TGCCATATCGGACTCACTGAGTCATTCCCACATCCAACAGGTGAGTCGCACTACCTCGCCATCGTCGGCTCATCGATTTCTCTCGCATTTTCCCCATCCCATCCCATCCCATCCTCCATCCCATCCATCCACATGTAATCTCACTCTCTCTGTCTTTAGGTTTCGTCATTCGTGATCTCGCCCACTGGCATTGCACCGCGGCAGGACGACAACGACGTGCATATTTTCATCTCACAATTTCACAAACATAGGACTAGCCATACGTTCCCGCGTCTCGTTGCCGCCTCTGTTCGGCACTGGCATGCCCGCATCGGTGGCAATGTAAGTAGATGCCCATTTTATCCAGGTTGTCTCCTCTCACATTCTTCCAGCACCGGTGGCCCATCTCAGGCCATCTGCGCTTCTCTCCCTCACTTCACCTCTCCTTCCAAGTCATTATTATTTGGCCCGGGTCTCGGCATTCTCAAGTGTATGCAGCTTCTGAGACGCTAAGTTTTGCTTTTTGTATTCACTACGTTTTCTACCGACGTTGTACTTGTTTATTGGCCTTAACATAGGGCACCGACCATTCAACAAAACCACATGACAACGCGTGATGACGCGGCGCCGACAACCGTGCCGCCGGGCTGTGTTGACCTATGACATGACCACGTCGGATGACAACTGAACGAGGCGACGACGACTGCGACGACAGGGCAATCACGACAACATCGACTGTGACCGCCGACCACGACAACGACACGTGGTAAAGACGACAACGATCACGCCGACGAGGCGACCTCTTCGACACCTTCAACGAGGCGACCACAGCGACCACAGCGACCATGGCGACTAGGCGGCCACAGTGAGGCGACCATGGCGACTACGACGGCAATGGGGTACGATTACGGTCACACCGACAAGGCGACTACTACGACGGCGACAGGTGACCACGAGGAGATGGTGCGACTACGAGACAACGACGGTGGCAATCGCCCTGAGGCGACAGACGATTATAGCAACTGGCGGGGCGATGGCGACTGCGGAGGATGCGGAGGCGGCGGAGGCCGAGTCCTGCAGCTGCAGGGGCGACGACGACGCAACGCGACAGCGATGAGGTCTTACCATGACCATAGGACAGCGGCATACGGTTATGGGTACTAGTAGTGGTGTCTGTTTGTATCTGAAATTGTAAATACTCGTATTATCACCGCATACAATGGGCCGATGGCCACTATACCCCTGCGGGTTATGGGTAACCCGCCAAACCCGCAAGTACCCGCCAAACCCATGAATACCCGTACCCGTATGCACAGGTACCCGTACCCGTAGTTGCGGGTACGGGTTTCGGCGGGTACGGGTACGGGTAGCCCCAAAATTACCCGGGGGTGACCCGTGGTAATCCCTAGCCGTCGCTGGTGGGGATGGCACCAGCGTCGCTCCGTTCCTCGCCGCCGTTGTGGGTGGGCCTGCGCTTACACCTGACACGGTCACCGCCACCGCCACTGCCACCGCCACCGACGGTCCCCCTCCCACCTCGTCTGGTGAGCGACCGCTGACGCTCGCCGCGTCAACACCTCCTGGCCCGCTGGAGTTCCTCAAGCTCGCAAATGGCAAGCTGCTCTGCTTCTCAAAGCAGAGCATTCCCGACCCGCCCTCCATCTCGTTCGCGAGAGACCTCCCGCGGCTGATGAGGATGTGGGACGACAGCTCACCCGAGTGGTGCCCCTCGGAGGCGGTGCTCCACGTCGAAGGAGAGCCGATCGCGCTCAAGCACTGGCCGGCACTGTACCGCTATGGTAAGTCCGGGCAGTGGGCAGGCACGAAGAAGAACTGGGCCCATTGGCAGGTGAGCGCTTGCCCCCCGATCTCCTTCTCTGACGCGCCACGCTTACCCTCACCACTTTCCAGCACATCGCTATGAGCTGGCAAGAACTCACGGAGGCCGGCTTCTGGCAGAAGTTCACCGCCGGCAGCCAGTTGATGTCGTACACGGCCATCTGTGAGGCCCTGAAGGAGGAGCGCATGGCCGCCGATCGCCGTGTCGCCGAGCAGGCCAGAGATCAGTACGGCGACGGCTTTGGCACCGTGTTCGAGTACCGGAGGGGAAGTGAGCACGTCGTGAGGAACAAGTCGTCAGCGATCGCGAGGCACTATCGTAGTTTACATGTATCAGACTGACAAGCGTTTCCCCCTAGTCGCTTCCCCGTTTCCCGTTTCCCCCCTAGTTGCGCGTACATGTGATGGCCTGGTTTAGTTTACATATTCACAATCATAATCGCCATTTCGGCTCGTCTATCATTGGTTGGGACTACGGTATGGGAGGACGGGAAGTCCGAGAAGGGATCGTGCACGCAAGCCGAGCAGAACTTCCGTCCGACCTCTGGGGACCTTCGCGCGCAGACGGAAAACGCAAGGGAAAATGTCGTTTGTGTTCCATTGGATCATGTAGTACATGGATGGCCACTAATTGAACCCGGAAACTTGACGTCAAAGCTTCTGCACGATGCGTGCGATGCCCGACGTGGGTCGTCCTCTGACTCTGCACCCGTCACGGCCGTCTTCCTCTTCAGCGAGGGGATGGGTCGTACTGCGTATTTCGAAACGTGCTATGAAACTTTTTTTTTAAATAAAAAATAAAATAAATCTTTCAATTATATATTTTATTAAAATGATATTTTATAGAATGAAACAAATGTTTAAATCATTTCAAGGAAAAGTGAGCATCCAGAAGAAACCGCAGCAATGTCAAGCTCGACCCCGTCTGCACCTGATATTTGTTGTGGTGCTCCTTCGACCCAGAGATTTGTCTGAATTTTACGCGAGGTTGGCTATTAATAAATATTTCAATTCTATATTTTATTAAAAAATTATTTTATAAAATAAAATAAAAACTTTAATAATAAAATAAAAGGAAAAAGTGAGCTCGACAGTTCACCCGACCTCGCGTAAAATTCAGAAAAAAAAATCTCTGGGTTGGCTCGGCGCAGCGATCGCGTCGACTTCTACGCGGCGCGTGTCCTGGTAAACTGGTGACGCGAGAAGAGATGCGGTTGACGATTTGCGAGGCCTTGTGTCTTGGTAAAGTGGTGACGCGAGAAGAGACGCGGTCGAGGATTTGGGAAGCCTTGTGCTCGTTCCGGAGACGGGTCTGGTGTGCATGCGGGGACTGTGTAAAGTGCTGGGGAGGCGAAGCCCAAACACGATTGTCGTCGTTCAATCACACTCGCAGTGCTTGAAACTCAGCTTTACTTGCTAGCTGGTGCATCATCCTCGGCCTCTTACTCTATTTTTCCCGATGATTATCGTGTCCCGTTTCAAAAGAGGAGGTTAATTGGCATTCCTGAGGGCTTGTTCCAATTCTACAACAGCACGTCTTCCTATACTTCCTGTGATTTCACGCTTACACGTTTCCATTCCACAGCTACGGATGTCATCTCACATATGGGTCTCCTCTCGGAGATAGAGAGAGTCTGGGTTGCGATAGACCACAAACTGTTTCTCTGGGACTATATGGAAGGGTGTGTCTCTCGTCCTGTGGATCGTACCACAGCTGGTGAGGAGCGGGGATGGCCGGGACGTGGGCAGGTGGTGTGAACAAGCAGGCAGCGGCGGTGACCCCGGCGTCGCACGCGGGCAGCGTGATGGCCTTGAGGTCGGCGACGACGCTCGACTCGAGGGTGAGAGGAACAAGGGTGGCTGAGTGGGCAGCAGGACGTACCGTCACGCGTGGGCACATGCAATGTCCGTGAGGTCCAAGCGACTGCCGTCAAGGCTTGCCGTAGAGACGATGGTCCCTTCAACTGGGGTCTTGTCGTCGAGGCTCACCGTACTGGAGGGTGAGAGGAGCGAGGGTGGGTGAGCGGGCGACAGTCGTCGAACCCTTCAACGGTGGTGGGGTGCGCGCGATCCCAGCGTCGCGCACGGGCAGACCTCAAGGCGACCATCATCGAAGTTCACCGTAGCGAGATGTGGTTGGTGCGTCGTCGCTCGAGGGTGAGAGGAGTGGGGGCGGTGAGCGCGAAGAGAACGCGCAAAGACGATCCGTGACCGATGTCGATCAGTGGGAGGCCAGTCAGACTCAGCATAGTACGTACATGAACAAGCTGGAACTCGCGGACGAATATGAATGCGTGTTCCTCAACTGCGGCGTTGCGCTGCGGGCAGCGCGATGGCCTCGAGGAGCGTGGGTAGCTGGGACCTGGGCGAGGGGCGAGGGGCGAGGGGCGAGGAGCAAGGAGCAAGGGTGACTGGGACCTGAGCAGGAAAGAAGGGAGGATGACGACGGCGACATGAAGGCAGCAGCGGCACCCACCAGAGAATAGAGCGAGCCCTCAGACAATCACATGTGGCCTACCCCTATGCCCTCTCGGGACGCCCTTAAATACACCGGGACGCCTTCGTCCTGTCTGCTGTGATCCACGATGTCTGGGCTTGACCCCATCTCCTTTGCCGGTGTGTTGGGTAACATTGAGCCCTCCAACCCCGCGGATGTGAACACTGTGATGGACGACCTTGAAGGGGAGTGCGAGACCATCCCGGATCTTGAAGAAGCAGATGGTGCCTTGGATGGTGCTCGTAATGCATCAGTAATGGACCTGCTCACCACGGTAAATGACGCGTCGAGGGGGGTTTCGGACAGGACGCACGACGAGTACCGGCGGTAGGTATCTCCACCCGGTCCCCCTCGTGGCCTGACCCACCTTGCTTCAAGGCTTATAGCCCAGTGCACGGAGTTTCTCGTGCAGACAAATCTCGTCGCCCCTAGCGAGTTCTTCAGCGACAAACCCCACCCGTATGCACCGCAGTTCATTGTCGCGTGGATCATGAACGAGTCAGCGCATTCCCACTCTCGGAAATCGCATCCTCATCGGCAATGTACAGGTGCGACGAACTGAACCTCAACGGGACCAAGCGGCTGTCCACTCAAGTGCGTGCGACGTACGGGACTGCGCAGAAGATGCGCGCCTCGATGACTTACGCGTTCGGCCGCATTCATGGCCTCGGGTCCGCGCACTGGGAACGTTGCGCCGACGGGCGCACAGTGGGGAATCCATCTGTATCCGAGATGGTTTCCCGGTACATGCTCAGCCTGCATCGGCGCAAGGTCAAAGCCGGGGAGACCGCGACAAGCGCGAGGGCGATCAGCGCGGTACGCCGTCGCGGGGAGGCCGTACACCCGGAGCTGACGTGCTGGTGATGATACAGGATACGTTGAAGAAGCTGTATCACTTCAACTTCAGACCGGAATTCAGAGGAAAGAGGGACTACGCACCGGGGAGGAAGAAGGCTGACGACCAGTGGGGAGGTCAGCGAGCGCGGCGGCTACTCGGGCTCGCGTACACGATCGCATTCACCTGTCTTCTCCGCGTGGACAAGGCGCTCAAAATACAGAGCCAGGACATCACCATGCTGAGCAAGAACAAGTTCCAGCTGACTTTGCCGCTCCGAAAGACAAGCCAGTTCGGGAACATTGAGCCGTTTGTGCTGCATAGGATGCCCAAGTCGATGGCCCACCTCTGCCCCGTACGAGCCTATGTGGCGTGGTTGAAAGTCTCGCGGATCTCGCACGGGTACGTTTTCCGCAGGCTGGGGTCCGGGGATCGAGTCTCGGAGAACAACCAGCCGATGGTGCGTGCGCCTTGCTGCGACCGTTGTCCGCCCCTCACGGGCCACTGACACGCTGGGTAGACTGCTGAGTACTTCCTCGAGATGTTCCGCAACAACTTGATTGACATTGGCGTCGACCCCGCTGCCTACGGCACCCACTCGTTCCGACGTGGTGGGTGTCAGTGGTTGGCCACCGACCTCAGATGGCCGCTCCGGTGTATCTGCGAGTGGGGCGGTTGGAGCACAGAACTAACGCACCTGACGATCGTCAAGTACTTGATCTCCTGGAACGATGACCCGTCGCAGAAGCGGGAGGACTTCTTCGACTTCGATCGCACCCCTGCGATGAAGTGTTTTGCGTGTGGCCGGTCGTGCTACTGCTCCTGAACGACCGAGGCAAGATGGAAAGTGAATCGGAATCGTGTTATTGATTGTGGCAACGAAAGGTACATGTACGCTACGGGTACGGTGCAAACGACGGTGTGTGCGGTGTTGACGGCGCCTGAGGGTCGAGTGCTGCTAAGAGTACGACGGTCAGTCGACGCGAGACGAGGAAGTGAGACGCCCGACCTACGGCCGCGTGGGAACGGGCAACGTGGGGTCCCTCACAGACGATGTCGTCAAGGATGCGCCGGCCCCGGTGCACGCGCCCTCGTGAGACAACAAGCCGTCGAGGATGTTGCAGTACGACCCACATGGGAGGCCTGTCCCGAACGTCGAGCTCCGCTTGCTGGATGTGTTGTTGATTGTGCGCATGAGTGATCAGAGAGGCAAAGGGCAGTGAGGTGCGTACCGGCGCGTTGCAGTGGCGATTTGGGAGGAGGGAGGTGTGACGAAGGGGACGCGAACGGAAGAGGACCAGTGGGGAAGGGGGGAACGGTGGTCGGTTGAAGGGGTCTCGGACATGTCGGGATCGGGGACGCTGGTCAAAGACAAACAATTAAAGCTTTGACACCACAAAACGAGACGACACACGTACGTAACCCAGAGGCACCACGAGCTCATTGTACGGTCGCCAAGTGAGCACCAGAGTTGCCGAAGAGGTCGCCGTGGGGAGCGGTGTGAATGTCGGCGATGAGGGGGGGGGGGAGGAGAGAGCGACGAAGGGGACGTACGTGAATGTTGACGATGGGGGGGGGAGGAGAGAGCGATAAGCATCGCTGGTGCGACGAAGGGGACGTGAGCACGTGGCGTTGATAACGATCAACACACGTCCAAAAACACGCGTCCAAAACACCCCAAGGAGCGCCGACCAAGGAAGGGTTCGGGGCGTGGGGAATGCGTTGGAACGTGAATTTCCCCCCCTCCCTTCGCTTTCGTGGAGGATTTCGCGGGGGGAGGAGGCCTGGAAAGGTGCTGGAAGGGAGCGGGGACCTGGGCAAGGAACGTTCGCAAGTCCCAATCCCAGTCCCAATCCATCCGCAGACCAAGACACTTGACGCGAGCCCCGATCCATCGTGTCCTTGCTGAGAGTCTATGAGTTACGGAAGCGGCAGACAAGTTTGGCGCTCACCTCGTCTCCTTCCGTCCCCATCTCCTCCCCCGCCACCGCCGCACCGCACCAGCAGCAAACCGAACAGAAAGCATGCAATACTCGCCGACGCGCACACTCATCCACCTGCTGGACGTCCCTCAGTGAGCATTTCTTCTAGTTTCGCTCACTCTTCCTTCCCCTCCTCCTGCCGTGTTGTTTGGGTCAGGAACATGCGCCGACGCGCCCCTCTTTTTCCCAAAATTTCATCACCCCCTCTCCCGCCGTGTTTGTGCCCTCCCCCCTTCCCCCTCCCGTCGTGGTGGTGTTTCGTGTCTACGCCGAGCGTTGCGCGCGCGCACAGTCTGGTCCGTGGTGGGGTGGCGGGCAGGTGCGCGTTTGTGCCCTGCCCCTGCCCCCCCCCTCAGTTCGGTGTGCAGTGCGAGGCGGTAGGGTTGTCATCGTCGGTGCAGCGTGGTGTTCGCGGAGACAGCGACTAGAGACGGACACGCACGCCACGCACTGCACGCCCGAGTGGCGTTCGCGGCGGGGCAGGCGCAAATCGACGCGGATCGACAGATCTCTGGTCCGCTCGATCGGCGCTCGCATCGCCCGGTTCGCCGCGGCGCCCCTCCGCTGCCGGTCCTCTTGCCTTTGTTTGGCTCGCCGTCAGGTCTCACCGCCCTGTCACGATCCACGTGTCCGTGACCGGAGGGGTGAAAGGGGGCGTCCCACACCCTCACTTCTTTCTGTTGTTTTCGTTGTGACGCCCAGGAGATTCAAGTGCGTGTACGACAGTGTCACCTCTCACTAGATCTCACCCCCTGTAACCACGACTCTTCCCACCAAGCTAGACGAGTTCCTCATTCCATACCATATCGCCTCTAGACTCTGGCAGAAATACATAGAGTATAGGGATATAATGTAATTTGCCTCTAACGTCCTACTTCAGACACCTCGTGTTTTTGGACCCTTTATCAAAACTCCGCCTAGCTCCAACTTGAAGCCGGCTACTGTACTCAAGTTACAGCGTTGATTGGGAGGAATTAATGCAGTGCACGTTAGGTGTGGTTGTAGGTACTATCGGAGGGGGGCAATCGATCCTTCACCGTTACTAGGTGCCATTCCTTAGTTTGAGGGGTGCGAATAGATTTTTTTTGGACGAACAGGGCGAGAAATGGTCCGAACCACCGGGCTGCAACTGACAGGGGTACTGGCTCCACCTAAGTAGCTGTGTTAGTACGAACAATCGTTCCAAGTCGCTATCATGTTGTATGGTCTACCCGCCGAGGTGATGCTCAACGTGCTTTCCCATCTCCCGATACCCTCGTTACTTTCCTTATCCATCCTGTCTCGCCATTGGCTTGATTTCTTCACCGCAAACCAATCGGTAATCTTCCACGGCGCCGCCCTCTATCATGAGTACATACAACCCGGGTCAATGCTCCTGGAGGATGCGCTGTCCGTGAATACGGGCCGGCCTTGGACGGGATCGACGAGTTGGAAGGACTTTTGTAAGTTGCACGGCTAGAGACGGGCCGTTTCCAGCCTCTATCTGCCACTGCTAACGGCACTTCTCTGGCCATTTTCTTCGTGAAGGCCGCAGGTCGTTTCAACTACACAAAAACTGGGAGGGAAAGGGGCGCGCTGTCGCGCGTGCGTTTCCGCCTCCTGGTCTGAATGTCTATCGCCTCAGGGTTGACGAGAAAAGAGGGATATGCATCATGACCTGCATTTGGGGCGGCCTCAACGTGGTTCACCTGTTGTCCGGCACCCTCTTGTGGTGTCTTCCCATGGTACGAGAGTGTTTACTTCTAACCCCACCCATTGGTATTCAGCTGGGTGCTCAAATGGTCGCTTGCAGTCGCACATCCCCTCCCGTGCCCGCTGCGAATACGACAACGGATATCTCGTCTTTGAGAACTACCACGAAATTCATTCGAAGGAAGTCTGGCGCCTGACCAGTGAGTTCACCCAGGGCGAGCCTGAGGCTGCCGTCGATGCCCCACCTGAAGCCGTGCAGACGGACGTGTCCACCCGCGCCGAGGAGTTGTACCATCAGTACGCACCGCTTGGGCAGTTCCGGCCCTGGGCACTGCTGAGGTTCCCCGAGTTCGTGTGGGAGTACCGACTCGCGTACCCGACACTCTTATGTGCAAGCGACGAGCACGCTTTCTTGCACGACGTGCGCACGGGTTCCCTCCTACAGACGATGGACCTCCGATACCATGATATCTCCGGCGGCGACGTGAACGAGCACCATGTGTTCTTCTGCAGGCCAAATGCGGTCCATTTGTTTTCGCGCGAGAGTGGTAACGAGGTCCTGTGCATACCGGTGGACGCCAGCGTATGGTCCAGTCAGCGCGTGGAAGATCCGTTCCTCGTATCCGGGAACTGGTTTACCACCCCTCTCTCTGTCTACTCCAACGTACTAGATGAATCACGTCCTCTTCCGAAGTTCATTGCGGGTGTGTTCACCCATACCCTTTGGTTCACGCAGATATTTCATATTCACATCTCGCATAGCCCGTGTCTCCGGGGACGGCCGCGATCTCGTCGTCTTGTCGGGGAAACGCCGTGTTATGTTCATTCGCGATTTTGAGCGTATCTGTCGTGGAGAGACCAGCCTCGAACAGGCGGGGCTTGTTCTGAGCATTCAACCAGAGGATACATGCCACTATCTGGATTTCGAGCACGGTCATGTCTGTGTGGCAACCGTTCGTATTTCACAACCTTGTTTTGTGATTGTGCATGATCATATGTTGGTTTGAAGATGCAAGGGCTCTATATTTTCGCCTTCGACCCCGATCGTCCGGCGAGGGCTGCGTTCGTGCGACCCTCTGAAAACGCGTCGGATAGGTCACCGTTGTATCCGATCAGCTGCGTTCAGCTCACGGAGCGTCGCCTATATTTTACGTGGGACGACAAAAGGCGTCGGCAGGACGTCCAACTGTTCGAAGACCCGGAGAATGCTCAAGAACTATCACGGCCAATAACACCGCCTTTGGATCTAGACTTTCAAATGTCGCCATGGGTCGTGCAACGTCGTGGGTACCCCTTCACAAAATTAGTACCATTGGGTGCTGACCCTGATACTCTGTGTTCGTTTTGTCGCTAGTTTCGGTTGAGAAAGATTCCTTGGGTTGCATCGACTTTTCTCTGATGCCTGAGGGCTACGCAAGCGAGATTTGAAAAGGGGATCGATCGTGGACGAACACCAGTCTGCATTTTTGACAGGCGTTTCTTTACTTTTACTTTACTTTTTCGTTATGACGTGACCGCGATAATCACCAGCTTTCCTTCCCCCCACTGGGAAAGGGGGAGACTTGAGATAGAAGCGAAAAGTGTAGTGCTACAGTGCCCTCGGGTGCACAAAAACGGATTGGAAAAAAAAACACCAGTTTTCGTTTTCGACATGTCAGCTTTACTTTTTTGTTGTGACATCCAGGAGTACACTTGCGTGTACGACCCTCGGATACGACAGTATCGATCTCACTCCCTGATTACAGGGAGGCTCCACCCTTGGAAGTCGCAATGTTGCATTGCCCAAGCCACAGGTGAAAAGAAGACGCCTCGTCAACGCTTCAGGATGAATTCCTCATAACAGGTTGCCTACAGACTGCATCGATGGAAATACATATGGGCGTACTGGTCTCAAATTCGCCTCTGTTTGGGAGGGCATCATCGCGTGATAAGGAAACATAAATAGTTCGAGCTAAGCCACATCTGCCTGTTCTTCCTGCGGTTCTTCCTGCGGCTCTTCCGGAGCAATTTGCTCCGCTACCTCACGGGCGTCTGCAGCGTCATCCTCGTGAGTCTCGACCACTGCCTCTGTCAGGTCTTCCTCTTGCGCGTCCTCCTCTTCTTCCGGGGCATCGGCTTCGTCCGCAGGGGAGAGTTCGATGATGGTGGTGCTGGGAATATCGTGTGCAGAGGTCACGTCGTGTTCTGGAGCCTCGTCAACGTCTTCCCCGTGGGTTTCCGTGTCTACGTTTTCGGCGTCGTCGTCCGTAACGTCTTGTTCGGGACCTTGGTGGTCGTGGTCTTGGTGATCGTGGTCCTCGCCAGTCTCTGCGTGCACGTCTGCATCGCCCACGTCTGCATCGTGCGTATCTGCATCGTCCACATCTGCATCGTGCGCATCTGCATCGTCCACGTCTGCATCGTGCGCATCTGCATCGTCCACGTCTGCATCGTGCACATCTGCATCTGCATCTGCATCGGCAAGCGTAGCGATATGCTCTCCCTCCGGATAATCCAGGTCATGGTCGTACGTTTCCTGCAGATCGGCATGAAGTTCGTGTTCGTCCGTGAGCGGCTCCTCCTCTTCTTCTTCTTCTTCTTCTTCTTCTGCGTGGTCCGCCACGTCTACGTGCACGAAATCGGTCTCCTGCTGCTCGTGTGCTTCGATCGCCGCGGCTGCAGCTGCAAGCTGAGCGATAGAGTCGCGCTCGGGGCTTGGCGAGCCGGCGCCCTTGCCCAGCTCCTCCGCCATGATGAGTGCCTCGCTGAATATCATCGTCCCGGTACGGGTGCGGCCTTTCCGCGGGCTCGGGTTGCGGTCGATGCCGCCCAGGATGTCCACACCGAGTCCTCGGTGCACGCCCCGCCCACGGTCGTCGCCGTCGTCATCTGATCCCGGTGGGTGCTGCGGGTCCACGGCAGCAGCGAGGAGGCGGGGAGGCTCGGCATCCTCGAACGTCGTGGAGTGCGTCGGGATGATGAGGAACTCGGGAGGGACGAGCTCGAACTTGCAGGTTAACGCGAGGAAGCGAGCGTAGAGCGACGATTCGGCCTCGGCCTGTTCGAAGACCTCGCGATGGTGGAAGTAAGCGTGAGCGAAGATACGCCCGAGGCGGCGAGCGAGCGAGCCAAAGTGTCGATGAGAGGGAGGGGGGATGCTGATGCTAAAGGGGGGCTAAACAGGCCGAAAAGAAGGCAAGGTGCCAGTGTGACGCGTACCGTGATGGGAACGCTCGTGGCGAGTTCAAAAGGGCTGTCGCGCTGTCTACGGTGTGTAGAATGTAGTCGATGGCGCAACATTGCTGCTACAACCATTAGAGATTCTTTTCTTTTTTCTTCGTTATTTGAAAATATCAGAGACGTACTTCCATTGCGCCGTCGTTGCCGTGAGCGACGCATAAGTACATCCATTCGCCGGCTTTCATCTCGGGGCATGTAGCACGCGTGCATTCCTGCTGCAACATGGTGATCAAGGGGTGAGAAAGGTCCTGCGCGAGCCGTCTTGTGGACGTGCCATAAGCTTCGACGAGACGAGAGACGGAGGAGGTTCGGCGTACCGCAATTGTTCATAAATCCAACATGCCTCGTCGACGGCAAACTCGTTCTTTGAGTCTTTTTCCCCGTCGGGGTCTTCGGTGAGGGCAGCGCTGCTGTCATCGGGGCCGCCTTCTGCATTGTTTCGAGAATCTGGAACCGATATTATGGCAGAGACGTCGTGTATGTCAGAGCGGATTGTCAGGGAGATGAACTCTTGCAGCTGGAAGGCGCTGTCTAGGGTGGAGAGCGCCGGGACGCTTTTGATGGGATAGAAGGTGGATATCCGTGAACCCTTGAGGGGACGTTGGAGAGCGGACGCCATCGTATGAAGACGCGGAGGAGAACGTCGTTCGATTCCTATAAAAGGGCAATAGCCAAGTGGCAGTCCCGCGCTTGCCTGTGTCCAACTAGAACTTCTAAGATATCGCAATGTGTTCTCGTGTTACGTATTTTCCTCTTTCGTCATGCCCTTGGCACACTGGAGAGCGTGGTCAATACTTAAAATCAGCTCTATAGCCCAGTGTCTAACCTCATCTTTGTTTGCAGTCGGGACAAGCAACAGGAACGTCAAGATCGAATAAGTAATCTATCGCTCAAATATCATTCTGCCATAACTCCCCGGGATCAGGAGATCATCAATCAGGATGTGGCTCTATTGGTCGCCAACGTTCGACGCGGCGACGTCGACCCTGAGGAAGTATTACTTGCCTACAGCAAGAAGGCTCTCGATGCCCACCGAAAGACGAATTGTCTCACCGAGGTTATGATATCTGAGGCAGAGGCGTTGGCAAGGACCTGCAACAAGGCGGGCCCTCTCGCTGGGATGCCCGTCAGTATGAAAGACACCGTCGGCGTCACCGGTTTCGCTTCGTGCATCGGGTACTCCTCTCCCCGCTGGATGGCGCCCTTCTCGAAGGACGCGGCAATCGTCCGGCTGCTGCGCGACGCGGGTGCGTACCCGTTCGTCAAAACGAACGTCCCCATCACCCTGCTCTCCTTTGAATCGTGCTCCGATGTCTGGGGGAGGTCCACGAATCCCTATTCGAGCAGGCATTCTCCGGGAGGCTCTACCGGCGGCGAGGCGGCGCTTCTTGCATTTGGGGGTTCGAGACTGGGGATCGGGACGGACGTGGCGGGCTCCGTTCGCGTCCCCGCGCATTACAGCGGCATATACACAGTCAAGGCGTCCATGCATCGTTTCCTCAAAGCCGGGAACGCGAGTGCCATGGTCGGACAGGAGGGCATACCGGCCGTGTACTCCCCCATGACGAGGACTCTGGAAGACTTGGAGACGTTCTGGCGCGCCATTGTCGGCATGAAACCCTGGGAGTACGATCCTTCCGTATGCTGGCGTTCTCGTCGAGTGGAGCCGTTCGCTGATGGCCGCTAGTGCGTCCCGATACCCTGGCGAACGATAACCCTTCCCAAGAAAATGAAATTGGGAGTCCTATGGGACGATGGTTTGCGCCCCACCTCACTCCTTTTACCTGCAACGTCTCACTCCTACACAGGCGTCGTGGCGCCGTCTCCAGCATGCAAGCGTGCCTTGCAAACTATCGTGTCCCTTCTGGAGCAGGACGGTCACGAGGTCACAGCCATGTTCGTATTCCCAACCTGGCGGTCTTCTCTCTTGCACTTATCTCACTGTTTCTCGGACACAGCGACCCTCCCAGCCCGCTCAAGGCTCTACAGATCGGGTCACAGCTCATGGCGAACGCCTGTCAGTTCCTCTCCCATGCTTACTCCTCGACTAATTAGTAAATACCGTCTCCGCAGTTATTACCGCATCCTCCCACATCCGCTGGTGGGAGTCAAACGACCCGGGGGTGGCGACTGGGCTATTCGCGCTGCGGCTCCCTCGGATCCTCATAAAACTCTGCGCCTGGTTCTACCGCCACGTCCTCCGCGACGCGGTCTACGCTGCCGTCGTCGAAGGCTGGCACGCGAAGGACGGCCAGGAGTTCTACGCGCTCATCGGCGAGCGCGAGGAGTACCGAACGCGGTGGTTCGAGTACTGGCAGCGGGAGAGATTCGACTTTGTGCTGACCGTGCCCAGTGCGCTGCCGGCGATAAGACACAGGGACAGCAGGCGCCAGTGGAAGTCGTGCGGGTACACGTTCCTGTTCAACGTGGTTGGTATCGCTCGTGGTCTGAACAACTTGGGAGATTGATTGACCGAAATATTTCAGCTTGACTATTCTGCAGGCGTCATGCCCATCACGCGCGTCGATCGCAAGCTCGACGTACTCTCGCCCGCGTTCAGGCCGCGTAACAAGATAGAGGCGGATGCCTACAAGGGCTACGACGCCGACGACATGCATGGCCTGCCCGTTGGCGTGCAGATCGTTGGGAGACGCCTCGAGGAAGAGAAGGTCCTTGAGGGCATGAAACTCATCGAGGGCCTCCTCAAGAGTAGAGGGATTGCATACGAGCACATGTCAATGTAACTATGTAGTCTTCATACGTGAAACAAGAAATGGAGCTTGGCGACAGCAGATGTACGCGATGATGCAAAGGACTACGTGCCCCACACAAAGACAAATTAAATACAAGTGGGATGGCAACAGAGCACAATGGCAAAGAGACTATAAACGAGTGATACACAACACGTCCTAGAACGTACGCGGACCATATGGCATCCGCGGACGCGCTGCCCGCTGATGAGCCACAGCCACACCCATCCCGCGCATCTCCCAAGCCGCCCCATGGTCCGTGCCGCCGACCAGGGCCAACGGCCGCGCCGCATACCCAGTCTCGGGCGCGGTCCGCGGGCGGCGCTCCGCTCCCTGTGGAGAGGCACGCACCGCTGGCGCGTTGCGCTGCTTCATACAAGGCTGAAGCGCCTCATGCGTTTTGGCAGATATGGTGGGCGAGCCGGCACGGAAGCGGGACGGCATGGGCTGCTCGACCGCGGCCTTGGCCATACCTGTGCCTGTTGTTACGGCCGCGGCCGTGCGCAGCTGCGGCTGCGAGCGCGAGCGGGGCATGTTGGATGGAGAGCCGTTGCTGTCGCCCTCGGGTCTACGCAGAGGCATTGGCGGGATGGGTTTGGTCGCGCGGGCGGTCGGAGCGGTCTTGGGGCGGCGTTCGGTGGCTGCTAACAGTGAGGGGAGCGGGGTCGGGGTCGGTCGGGAGCCCGAACGCAGCCGGGCGATGTGCATGCTGCTGAGGAGCGGGAGCGTGCTTGGCGGTGACTGGTCCCTGGTCCTGCTGCCCATGTGCTTGCCTGACGGACTTGAGAGGGAGCGCTTGTGGGTGGTGGTCCTGGTTTCGCGCCGCAGCAGGTTGGAGTCCCCACGGAGCAGCACGTGTGTGATATCCGAGCCGTCGGCGGGGGTAAGGATTACAATTGGATGGTCGGCCACAGGGCCTATTTCCTCGGTCTCGGGACCCTCGCGCGCTGCTCTGGCAGCCTCTGAGTCAACTCGAATAGCAAGTTGCTGCGCCGTTGCCGATGCCGCTCCTCCTCCAGCGCCTGAGGAAATTGCCCTTGGTCGAGGATTGCTTACGAGAAGCGGAACGGCACGCCACCTAGGCCAGGGGATGGGACTGGGAATGGAGGCGCCATGGTTTATATCCGCGGAGGATTGGCGTCCGTCGTCGTGGGGGACAGCGATGATGTCGATGACTATGGTGGAGGCTCTGACAGAGAATCTGGGTGGGAGAGGGGGACTTGAGTTTTGGTTGGGTGCTCGACGGGCGACACTGCTTTTCAATTGCACCTTTCCTATGTGTCGGATGCCCTTCATAAAAGACACCCCACCAGTGTTGAGTCGGCCACCGAAGAACCATCGTTTGGTAGTGGAAGAGGACCCTTCTCCCCACGTCGGATTGGTCGTAAGCCTCGAGTGCGCCTCTGGAAAGGAGGAGACTGAAAGAGACATCATGGTACGAAGTCGAGGGTAAATGAACGTGAACCAGAGATTTTACACTGAGACGCGTTTGAGAGGTTGTCCGTGGGCGGTCTTGCAAGCACGGCTGCTTCGCCCGTAGCTAGCTGACTTCTGATATGGCAGACACGTCACACACAATCTTTGTGTGGCGAAGTTAACCGTTGACGAAACCCTACGGAGTTCTGTGAGTAAGAGACTCAATACGAAACGATGCCGTAGTACGTCGTAGTATAGAGTAACCGGGGTGCTTCTTAGCGCTCCGAGTCCACGGAGCCCGCGCAGTGGAGGAGACGTTATTGTAGGGCACGATGGGCCCATTGGGACGGTGTTGTCAATATATCTGCTGGCATATGACGGTTTTGGCCGTGTCACCTCCGAGTTGGTGAGGTCGGCTGCCAATGGGGCCTGAGGAAATCACCGCAATCAGTCCGAGGTCGCAATCTGCAACACGTGGAGCACGGCCGCCGCGCGATTCACGACGCATTTTCGAGCAGTGCCGAAGAAAGTGGCCGCTTGCCGAGACCAGATCTCGCTCGGACGAGAACTCCAAGAGGGGGGGCAAATTAAAGCCGCAGCACTACTAGCCAGCACGCGACAGACCCGGCCCGGCCACTGGCAGAAAGATTGGCGCACGTTGATGTTGATGCGAGAAAATGACACGACGGTAGTAACTGTCGGTGGGCTGTCTGCGGAGGTCAGTATCATTCAAGTTGTTGCATCGCGTAGCTGGCGCCAAGAATACCCCCAAGAATATCGGCGATAGTCAATACAGTATACGGTCAGGTGTGCGGATGTGCCGTTCCTGATTGATGTGCGACTTCTCGCCTATTGAGAAGGCCAGGGGGTCATCAGCGCAGCAGTAGGATCTTCGGATAGGTCTTTGCACCGGGGGAGGAATCAGGCGAGTGAGTTGA
>JAKELI010000908.1:0-17158 GCA_021525025.1 Lactarius hengduanensis | reverse complement strand
CAGTACTTGGTCAGGTTGTGTTGAGTTGTACTACAGAAATCTATTTCGTATCAAGTACAATGTATCTACGGTAAACTATCGTTAAAGGCCACTAGGCCTGCCATCCGGTGAGCCGTCATCGCGGTCGCCCGTTGTCGTTGTCGGCAGCATCGTCTTGCTGTCGTTGTCGGTCGCTGTCGCCCTGTCATCGCTGTCGGTTGTTGTCGCTGTCATCGCTGTCGGTTGTTGTCGCCCTGTCATCGCTGTCAGTCGTTGTGCCTGTCATCGGTCGATGAATGCCCGTGGTCGTGGTTGATGTCTGGTTGCCGTGGTCGACGGGTGTCGCGTCGTCCCGTCCAAGGCGTCGTTGGCGTCGCGGCTGCGCCGTCTGCTGTTGTCGGCACCACCCGGTCGTCTACGGGCGTCGCACTGGGGTTGTTGGTCGTCCAAGGCGTCGTCGTCGCCGCCGTCTTGCTGTTGTTGCTAGTCGTGGTATAGTGGTAAGTGCACGTGGTGGCAGCCCGCGGGCCGGTCCGTATCTGGCAATCACGGGCGTGGGAACTTGAAGCTCGGCGTCCATTCGCGGCCTCTTACTGGTGAGTTGCTTGCTTACAGCACGTGAGTTGAGTTGCTTACCATCAACCACGACGACGACCCGGACGGGCACTGGTAGCAAATCGCCAGCAAGTGGCTAGCCATACGACAACAACAACCCCCCGCCAGCGCCCCAAACGTGACGACAAACGACAATAGCAAGGCGGGTCAGCACGACAACGACGACATGGGTCACACGTGGGCCACACAACGACAACAACAACAACAACCACGACCACGACCACCGACCACGACCACGACCACCAACCACGACCACGACCACCGACCATGACCACGACCACCGACCACGACCATGACCACCGACCACGACTCGGTCCACGGTCCATGACCACCGACGGTCCACGACCACCGACAACGACGGCAGCGGCAGCGACACGGCAACGACGCTCGTACGCAACGCGGCGGCAGGGGCAGCGACGGCGCGGGGGGCAATGTAGTCTTTATAGCTAGTCTACATAATATTAATTACATTGTTCGTAGTTAGTAGTGCCTAATAATATTCAAGTTTTACAGGGGGATAGTATAGAGTACTCGTTTGAAACGAGTACTCGTGCAGTTTGCTGCGAGTACTCGCAACTTGGACGGGTACTCGCCGCGAGTACGAGTCGAGTGCGAGTCTCGGATTTGAGAAAATCGGCAAGTACTCGCACCAACGAGTACGAGTCGAGTACGAGTGGCTCTTCGGGAATTTCCGACGAGTACTCATACTCGCGAGTATAACTCGTTGACATCTCTAACCTTGCCCACCAACACAATATAGACATGGGCTTGTGCTAGTCCTAGATTGCTGATCACGGGGAGATGTTGATAAGTGACCTGAGCACATTAAGCGGCTCAATGGACATAACGGACTGCTTTAGATTAGATAACAGGACTTGTAGATTAGATTATTTTGATCTTTACAATCTCGGACCTCTTGATTCTCTTATCTATGACATCACATGTACATGACATCATGGACCACTCTGGATTGCCCTTGTACTATGTTCATGTACTTCCCTTTGTTTCCTTATCTTTATTGTGATGTCACTATGATATCATAGTTGGACTTCTTGTTCTCTACGCCTTGTATCCACTCCTTTGTCCGTGTACAGAACAATGCGTCCTTGTATTTACTGTGACTTGCTGTTACTAGCGTCACTCTCTGTAGGAGTATAAGTAGTGTACTCTGTACGCTCTGGCACCACACCAGTTCTCATCTGTTGTGTGCCAGGTATGTCTCCTCCTCTGTAATAACACCAGTTCTCATCTGTTGTGTGCCAGACTCTCCATCTGCTTCACTTGCAAGACTTACTCTATTGCTGCTTCCAGCTTACCCTGATATCTCACCACAGTCTCCTTTGTCACTGTGAGTATCACCTTCATGTATGCTGTTCATCAGGCCGTTCGCTGACACCGGAGTCGTTCTTGACTGGACCGGACACGGAGATCCTTGATTGGGGATCTAACGATGAAGAAGAGTATGTCTCTCTTCGCTCCGCATATTACATGCTGATAACATTACAGAATTAGCCCTGCCCCCAAAAAATCAAAGTGGGGTAAGTTCAACTTGTAACGGTTACGTATATCTACGGGCATCGCATGTAATAGTATCGAAGTCACTCGATCTGTACAATATAAGCAGCGCTCTTCTCGATTCTTTTGAGTGTGAGCATAATGAGTACTTCAGTCAATGCGCAGAGTGTTTAAGACGCACTCAAAACATGTGGCTCCTTGACTCAGGAGCATCAGCACATTTCACTAATAAACTTAGTGACTTCATCAACTATAGGCCTACTGCTAAGTCTGACAGGATTCCTGTAAAGACTGCAGCTCATACGTTATATGTTGAAGGGACCGGAGCTGTCTTGCTTGAGCATTACATCGCAGACAAACTCGTGACCACATGGGTATATCCGGTTCTCTACATCCCTTCTATGAGCACGCGTCTTCTATCTATGGGAGTCTTCTTACAGCAAGGTTTGCGCGTTTTGGGGAATTCGCAGCATATTAACTTGCTACATAAAAACAAAAAGATTGTCCAATGTAAACCCCTTCTTCATGGACAGTCATTATATTGGCTAGACACCTCTATATCTACTCTAACTGAGTCTTACTGCGAACCAGTCGCGTTGTTAAGCGTAGACTATGACCTTATGCATCGTCGCCTCGGTCACCCATCCAAAGAGGTTCTAAGACGAGCTAAGGAACACACCAAGGGCTTTCCAGAAGGGATTACTATTCCCGCCTCTGATGTAATATGTCCTGGTTGTGCGCAAGGCAAAATGCCTGCTGCCTCGCATCCTCCGTCCGAAACAAGGGCTAAAGCCTCTTTCAGTCGGATTCATTCTGATCTGAAAAGCTTCCCTATACCGTCATACCACAAATACAAGTATTTTATCGTCTTCTTGATGATTATACTTCGTTTGCATGGATACTCTTTTACGGGATAAAGCCTGCTATTACCGCTTTAAAGCAGTGGCTTGCGCTGATTAAAAATCAGTTTAGCGCTACCATAAAAGAATGGATGTCCGATGCCGGTGGTGAATACAAATCGGATGCCTTCCTAAAGCAGCTTAAGGATGCCGGCATTACAGTGCTACAGTCTGCGCCACATACACCACAGCAGAATGGGCGTGCTGAGCGCTTTATGCGCACCATAATGGACAAAGCTCAGGCTATGCGCCTTGATGCTTGTTTACCACAGAGTTGGTGGGAATTTGCAGTACAGCACGCTGCTCATTGTTACAATAGAACCCCCATAAGTCGCCTGAAATGGCAGACTCCTTACAAACTATTACACAATGAAGTCCCTGATATATCGCATCTTAGAGTATTCGGGTGTGGCGCTTATGTGCATATTCCAGAAGTTTGCTGGGTGAATAAACTTTCTCCCAAGAGCGAGCTAATGATCTACCTTGGTATGAGGAGCTGGAATGAAGGCTGATGTCTTCATGCGCACCCGCATACCTTGTTCTATTCAGACAAGGGCACTCTTTAGATGAAGCTCTATTTCCTAGATGTCCAAAGGACAGTAACTAGATGTGAGCCCCGTGGTGTAACTCATGTAGATGAAACAGTTCCAGATGATCTGTCTAAAAGACGATACCACTCCTGGTGATGATGAACGACCTACCACCTGAGCCTCCTGTTACCAAAGGGAGAAGCGCACCCCAGCCTGCCGCTGGACCCCCTCGTGTATCATACTAGAGGAATTGGTTCGCTGCTACCGTCCGCCTTTAACCCCCAGATCCTGTACCTGGTCCTAGTGAACCTAGGAGATCAGGGCGTATAAGGAGACCCGTTACTTGTCCTGATAATGTCTATGAGATAGGCCTCCTACAACAATTATTCGAGACATTGCGCGGGACTCGCACATGGCGACAATTGACACAACAGGTGCCGGGGTAGCTCCCAGCCCCATTTGCGTCGCGAACAGACGGCCTCAGCGATGATCCTGACCCGCCGGTTCTGATTCTTTCCAGTGCACGGAGTGATGCTCGCGCATGATTCAGATGAGTAGATCAGCACTTCTGATCCGCCTAGCTCAGGAAGGGGGGGTCAAATTTCTAGATCTTCGGCTCGCCAAAGTAGTTTCACCATTGGATCTAGAGTCACCTGATACCTCTAATATTTGCGAATGACCTATCGGGACATTCTAAACATTGCCAAGTGAACCCCAGGAGGAGTGGCGTAACGCGTGCAAAGATGAGCTTGCCTCTCTTCGCAAACGCGAAGTCTATGATCTTGTTAACCCCCGAAAGGCAGAAGGGTGATCAAGAATAGATGGGTATTTGACTTAAAGTCAGATGGCCGAAAGAAAGCCAGGCTAGTTGCCAAAGGCTTTTCACAGGTTGAAGGCATAGACTATGACAAAATATTCTCGCCAGTGGTACGGTTTGAGACCGTCTGGATGATGCTCGCGCTTACAGCGCTGAAGGATTGGCACATCTCTGGACTTGACGTCAAACTGCCTTTCTGTATGGAGACCTCAATGAGGAACTCTATATGGAACAACCTGAAGGGTTTAAAGACCCTAGCCAACCAAAACAAAGTCATGCGCCTTAGGAAAGCTATTTACGGACTTAAACAAGCTGCACTTGCTTGGTGGAGAGCGCTGGATAAGTCTATGAGCTCCCTTGGCTGCACACGACTTCAATCAGACTCAGGTCTGTTTGTGAATGAAGACAAAACAATCGTAGTTATTGTTTATGTCGATGACCTCCTCTTCCTTGGAAGAAGTAAAAAGGACATAGCATCCCTGAAGCGACGCTTTATGGAGATATGGGAATGCAGAGACTTGGGTGATACCAAAGAGTTTCTACGCATGCGCATACTACGCTCTAAGGGTAGAATCCTGATAGATCAGCAGGATTACCTTCAGAAAGTGCTGCAGCGTTTTAATCTGATTAACGCCAAATCAGACCCTACCCCACTACCAGAAGGGTATCATCCAACCCCTAATAAGGGTACTACGCGACCCCAGAGATCCGCGCGTCATATCAACAAGTGATAGGATCTCTCCTATACATTATGATTGGTATGTGACCAGATATCGCCTATGCTGTTACCAAATGGCGCAGTTTGCTGCCAACCCATCAGAGGACCATCTGAAGCGTGCATTTTACATTGCTTGCCGCTACTTACTTGGTACCTCTAATTATGCTTTAGTCTTTGACGGCAAAAGCGATGGTGGTATAATAGCATATGCAGACTCTGATTGGGCTTCTGACCCCGATCACCAGAAAGTCCACTACGGGCTACTTAGTAAAGATGGCTAATGGAGTGTTCTGCTGGAACTCTAGAGCGCAGAAGTCTATCGCGCTCTCTTCCACTGAAGCAGAATACATGTCGCTGTGTGATACAAGCAGACAATTGGTCTGGATTTGCTCGCTTTTTTAGTGAGCTTGGAATAAATCTCGGACCTATTCCATTATGTGGAGATAATCAAGGCTCCATATTCTTATCTTCTAATCCTGTTCAGGAAAAACGGATCAAACATATTGACCTACATCACCATTACATTTGTGATGTGATCCGTGAAAAGAAGATAGAATTATTCTTCATTGAAGGAGCTGAGAACCCTGCCGTCTTTTTACTAAGAATCTGGGTCGCATTAAGTTCCTTAAATTCAGGGAACGCTAGGGCTAGAGTTTGGCTTACAGCCACTTGCACACAGCATCATGCCCCGTGATGGAGATCCGGATGAGATCTCTGATGGTAACTCGTGAAGGAAAGCGTGAAGGGACTTTTGTGTCCCATGTACATCGCTGTACATCACTTATTTGTGAGGAACATAGGTTTCTCTATGTCCTCCGCTCCATCGCTTCTTCTTTACTAAGAAGTGCATCACGAGCAACTGTCTCTTGTGAGAACGGACAGAATTGCCTTATTCTCCTGAGACATGGTGCAATGTCGCTTCACTAGCAGACATCTTGACTCTAAAAAGAACCTTTCATCGACCTTCAAGAAGGGAGTTCGTATGGACCCTGACGGGGGCCACAAGTTGAAAATGTCATTGATGATAGCATTCACACTTGATGAGACGTGTTAGAGACAGTGTCCCTCCTCTCTCATCGACTCTTATGCAACCCTCACTTCAGCTCAGGCTTGTGAGGACGATGCTATTGCTTAGACGCGCTTTAGTAGCTGCACTAAGCAAGGGGGAGTGTGTGGAACGTGATAAGTACGTAAGGACCTTATCTATAGCAGTTACGACACTACAATAGTATAGTTTCCTATTACGGTAGTCAGGATACGTACTATAGCGGGCGCAATATGCCCTCTGAGTGAGAGAAGCCCTATGGCTATCTCGAAGTGGTAGTTTACATCATGAGCATGTGTAAAATGCGATATTGTGGACGCCTGTACTCATCACTTTTACGCAATGGTAAGGGTAGGACCATAGAGTATAAAAACCCTCCCATGGGGAGGGAGGCTAAAAGGATATTCACTCTTCTTTCTCACTTGTGCACCCTCTCCACTCTATAGTCTCTCAACTACTCAAAGGTGAGAACACCATTCCTGTTAGCTGCGTGCTTTGCTGCGCAACAGCAGTGCACTTCCACTCAAGCACGCATGTTGTGGTGGCTGGGTCCGATGGAATGGGCAAAAGCGGTGTTACATCACCCGGATCGTTTCGGGCCGACAGGCCTGGTCGCTTAGCTAAGCGAAAGAGCGGTGGCCTGCCACCTGCAGGGGAGAGGACTGTGACTCTGCAACAAAGCAGATGGGACAAGTGGAGCCTGGACAAGAAGTGGGCTATATTGTTAAAAGACCAAGATGGAGACTACAGGGTAAACTACAGCAGGTTTATATACTAAGGAGGCAGGGTACAGGGTTTACAAGTGCCAGCACATACATTGCTGGCAGCTCCACACATGAGGCAGGAACACTGTATGAAACATGAGGAGTAAGTAAGCAAGGTAGAGACAAGGCAAGAAGGCATAGGGAACCGGGATTGAGTCTGATAACAGAAACAGAACAAGGCAAGAGTACACAAGGAAATGGCATGAGATCGTGACAAGCGGGTCTGTAGCAAGTGGAAATGCCTGTAACTGTTGGCAATGGAGGCGTAAATGGTGAGGGCAATGCTGATAATAATGTGAAAGGTGTTAGAACCGAGCACAGTGGGTCTATGAGGGGCATGGCATGCTGCCACACGAGGATGAAGAGTGCGGCATCATAAATTGACTCTGTTTCGTATAGGTCATCAGGGAAATGGTCTGGGAACATGTCACAGTGCACAAGTCGGGGCGCAAATGGCGGTGGCAAGGCTTGGCTCAAAACTCGCTAGGAGGTGGTGCGCTTGCATTATCTGCGCGGAAATGCGACGCAATGAGGAAGTCGCGATAGTACACTCCAAGCTTGGTCTCAGAGTGAATTGGCATGCGCGCGCAATGCGCAACAAGCTTGTCAAGGTCGGTGAGGGTATGCTCTTGTGCCGCTGTTGCTTCTGGGTAAAGCGCGATGATTTCCGCTTTGAAGTCTTCATAAGAGCGCACGGGATTGCTGGATGCACATGCGGTCTTCCACAGTCGCTTGACTGCTACACTTGGGTAGTGCACTGTTGCACATTTCTTCTCCTGGTCATCTGAGATGCAATGCTTCAGGAAGAGGAACTCTAGGTCATTGAAGTATCGCCAGATCTTGCTGGATCTGCGAGTTTGAGGATGGGTGTGCTCTCTTCACGCCGGTGCAGCAGTCTTGAAATGGCATCGCTGAGTCTCACTGGGGTCTTGCTTGTTCAGGTCACTTCCGCAGGGGGCGCTTATGGATGGAAAAGTTGTATGGTGCTGTCCGCTAATTGCGCGCTAAGGTTGCAAGGTGTCAAACTGACAGGAGACACCATGGGTCACAAGGGGAAATCCAGAGAATGGAGTTTGAGGGTGCTAATGTGAAGCGTGGCTAAACACTGTAAGGATCCCACAGGCTCTGGCCCTGAAATCGTCTATTTTCGGTGTTTTTGGTCTCGGTCTGGCGTCGCATGGCTCAGCTAATTTCGGACTCGACTTCTCACGGTGTTCTCACAGCCTCACCCTCGCTATCGCTCCCCATCGATCAACACTTTCCTTCTCACTCGCTCGCTCCATACACACACTCTCTCTCTCCTTCCCCTCACCTCGCCTCGCCATGGACCGCCGTTGACGCCAATCCCCTTTGCAAGATGCTCCCCAGCCCCTCGTAGACCCGTAGACAGGCCACGCGTCCCTGCGCCTCGTGCCGCCTTTGTCCATCAAGACCCCGGCTTCGTCGTATCGCCCATACCACCAGTCCCTTTCAAGATGTCAAGATCACGGCTCTCGTTACCTTTAGCCACCCTCAAGACACCATTAGAGGCCACGCGGATCACCGCGCCTGTTGTCAAACTTGGAGCAGGGTTGTATTGTCGTGCATCATTGTGTCTCGGCCCCCTTTGACTGCTATTCTCGTTACCTTCACCTAGATAATGCATTTCGGTTCCCTTGTATTGCCTCGCCCATTCATACTGTCTGTCGTCTGTCTCGATCGTCTCCGCACTCCGCGTCTCGTCTTCATTCCCTTATGCCACCTCCTTTCCCTATCCCCTTACTATTACCTCCATTCTTACCTGGGTAGCTACAGTCTCGAATGTATATAAGCTCACGATCTTAGCTCATTAATATCAGTCTAGTTGTATTATCCCTCTTTTCCTCTCGCTGCGCAATCATCCCGGAAGTCAGGCCTACCGCAGCACTCAAAGGACATCGCATTGCATTGCATCTCGTCGTCACCTCGCCTCTTGTTTTGCTCAGATCTCGTCTCGCTCATTCCCACTCGTCCTGCTCGCCCCTGCCCTTGTCCATTCACATTTGCACCGGCTGTCGCTGTCACAAACACTTCGGACTTGGCCTCCTCTCTCCCTTTCTGTAACTCCTGTTCAGAATCCCCTCCGCCTACGAACTCACACGGACTCGGCTCCATACAACGCGTTGCAGAGGGTTGCAGAGGGTCGCTTGGGGGTCGGAAAACATGGGTGAATGAAGGTGAACGAATGCGAAGCTGGAACTGTGAGGAAATGTGCAGAAAATGTCGCTGAAGGGTTGGAACACGCGAGATTGGGAATGAGGGAAACATGTGGGAATGCTCTTGTCGCTGAAAGGTGTTGGGTGCAACTGCGCAAAAATGCGCAAAAATGTGATCAGGAAGTAATACTTGAGGCCAAAGGTCGAAATATGCTTCCACCCCCTGTGGTGGTCACCAGATGATACACTAAACTGTCCCTAAGCATTAGGAAACAGTCAGAGTTGTGCAGGGTCTAGGGGGTGTGAAGCATTGCGAGGTGTCATGCAGGCCTTCGCAGAGCGCGAGGTGTTGTATATAGGTCCGCGGTGGTTGCGGATGTGTCGGTGTAGAAGGGCTAGTGTGGCGAGGTCAAGAAGGAAAACAGGGATGGTTGGTCACGAGTGGTCGCAAATGGTTGCACACGCTTCGGCATGGTGCGAATCTTGGTGTGAGTGGCCACCGGGGTTGGGAACGCGTTGCACTTGAGTCGCTAAGGCTGCACATGAGTGCAGCATGCTGAAAATGCAAGGGGTGAGCTACACTGAGCTCAAAAGTCCGAAAACTGAGAGAGGAGAAGTCTATTATTAGAAGTCTGGGTTGTAAAGTTGTAGTTACATGGGCTATATACTAGGGAATGTAAGCTAAGGAATGGAGTGCATTAGACAAACAGGAGAGTACTAAAACGTGAAGGGGAGCGTGGGAAAGTGGCAAAGCACATGGGAATGTGGCGAAGTGCACAAGAGCGCGGGAGAGCGCGGCTGAACACGAGAAAGCGTGGAGAGCACAAGCGAGTCTAGGAAGTAAGTAGAAACTGCAAAAATAGCCCTTTCAGGGCTCAGGGAGAGACCAGGTGTATCACCGTGTACAGAACATAAGGTAGGATTAGTGATGTGCATGGCCCAGCTTCAAGCCAGAAGCCAGGCCAAGCTGAGCTGTGGTGACAGCCTAGAAACAGCTTTGGCCCAGCTCAAGAAAGTGACAAGCCAAAGCCAACGGCTTGAGCTGGGGCTTTGGTTATGTAAGCAATTACATGATTCTGTTCATTCATGTTATGTTTCAGATTGGTAGGCGCCTTGGGCTGGGAAGTGGACACTGACATACAAGGGTATGACACCGCGTCAGCAGTATATTGTCATGGACTTAGTAGGATCAGTCAGCCAGGTAAGCTCCGGCACATGTGATTGTGTACGATATGGTTCAGATCATGACTCACTACTAGGATAGCGGTACTAGGGTTTGCTCTACTTACGCTATTGGTTAGTCGTAGTTCAAGTGGCACTTTAAAGCCCACATGTATCTGTATAAGTAGTTCACCTGTGAAGACCAAGAACGGCATCTTGGTCTTCTTCGAATACCACCGCTTCTACTCTCATCTACGCTAAAGGGAAACCCCCTTTAAGTGAGTCGTCTGGCATATCCCCTTAGACCAGGGATCCCTGTGACTTATCCCAAGTTCCCTTTGTGGACAGTGGACTATCCGTTGGACACTACATATCATCAAGTCTTCCTCCATCACAACAAATGTGTCGCCCGTCACTACTGCACCTTCTACATCATAGATCACGACTTGTGGGATGATCTCAAGATCACTACCATTGTACCTATAGGGCTCCAACAAGGAGAGGACCTTCACAGCTATCGAGCAGGACCAGAGGAACGTCTATTCCCCCATCCTCATCAGCATCCCGCTACCCCAGCGAACAGGAACTACTATCTTTCTAGGATTGTCACCCCTCATGTCGCCTAAGTCAGGCAAACGTCCATGGTAGACGTAACAGTTCATTTGCTGCATGTGTGGCAGTCTGCCAGCTGGCAATACGTTCTCATGAGTACAAATGTTGGTCCTGCCTGCAATGCATTTTCATGTGCCCAAATGGACTCATCTGGCCTTTCTTTTGTGGTGCCTCTGCTGTGTACTCTGTGCCTGCCCCTTGTGTTCCCCAGTGTACTGCACTCATGTGCGGCCTTAGCAACCTAAACCCAACACATTTCCGACACAGGCGGTTGCCTATATGAAGTTTGGTGCCATGCAGAAGTGTGCGCAACTATTTTTGATGACCTTTGATGACCTTTCCCAGCAGGCTCCATATTTCCTCTTCCAACCTTGCCACACTTGCGCATGGCCTTAAAAGCACAAACCTGACACACTTCCAATACAGGCAATTATTACCTATATGAAGTGTTGTGCCACGCAGAAGTGTGTGCAACCATTTGCGACAACCTTTGACAATCTGACCCAGCAGGCTCCATGTTTCCTCCCCTGACCTTGCCACACCTGCGTGTGGCCTTAGCAGCCTTAACACAACATTGCGCTTCCAATACAGGCAATTACCTATGTGAAGTGTTGCGCCATGCAGAAGCATGTGTAATCATTTCCGATGACCTTTGATGATCTGATCCAGCAGGCTCCATGTTGCCTCTCCCGACCTTGCTGGACTTGCATGCGGCCTTAGCAGCTGTCACATGATGCTTCAATTAAAAATAGGCAGTTACCTATGCAAAGTTTCACGCTGTGCAGAACTGTGCAGAATTGTTTCTGATGACCTGACTGAGCAAGCTCTGTGAAGTCACTCCCGACCTCACCGCACCTGCATGCGGCCTTAGCAATTTGGCACGGATGCGTGCATGATTGCCACAGACCTACATAGAGTATACGTCCAGTCGGCACATGGGCGGGGTGACGCTGCTGGTGACGGGCGGTCACGTCACCAGTGCATTACCAGAAATATACATGCCCCCAAGTGTTCTGATTACTCATAGTGTTGATGAACAGCATACATAGAGGTGATACTCACAGTGACAAAGGAGACTGTGGTGAGATATCAGGGTAGGCTGGAAGCAGCAACAGAGTAGATCTTGCAAGTGAAGCAGATGTGGAGTCTGGCACACAACAGATGAGAACTGGTGTGGTGCCAGAGCGTACAGAGTACACTACTTATACTCCTACAGAGAGTGACGCTAGTAACAGCAAGTCACAGTAAATACAAGGACGCATTGTTCTGTACACGGACAAAGGAGTGGATACAAGGCGTAGAGAACAAGAAGAGTCCAGACTATGATATCATAGTGACATCACAATAAAGATAAGGAAACAAAGGGAAGTACATAGACGTAGTACAAGGGCAATCTAGAGTGGTCCATGATGTCATGTACATATGTGATGTCATAGATAAGAGAATACAAGAAGTCCGAGATTGTAAAGATCAAAAAATAATCTAATCTACAAGTCCTGTATATCTAATCTAAAGCAGTCCGTTATCTGCATGTCCTTTGAGCCGCTAAGTGCGCTCAGGCCACTTATCAACAAGTGTCCTTAGTGCGCTTCGGATGTTTTGCACAGTTTCGTATGTTTCGCATGTTTTGTTTGTTTCGAACACTTTCCGCTTTCGGTCGTCGGCACGTTTCACACAATTCTGATTCGCCCCTTCGCGTTCCCCAGCATGCTGCACTCTCACGCGGCCTTAGTGACTCAAGTGTGATGTGTCGCCGGCCATAGCGGCTACCTCTGCAAATTTTCGTGTTGTGCGGAAGCGTGCGCGACTGTTTGCGATCGCCCGCGACCACCCAGACCAGCAGGGCTCCATGCAGCCCACTGGCCCTATTCCCGACCTCGCTGCACCCTTGCACGGCCTTAGCAACTCGAGCGCAACACGTTACCGACCAAGGTCGCCACCTCTGAGAAGTTTCGCGTCGCGCGGAAGCGTGCACGACCGTTTGCGATCGCCTGCGACCACCCGACCTAGCAGGGCTCAGTGTACCCCACCGTTCCATTTCCCGACCACGCAGCACTCACGCGCAGCCTTAGCTATTTGACAGAGGCACTACTGCGACCGCCACGGACCTACTTACGACACCTCGCACCCCGCGGAGGCTTGTGCACTCACTTGCACCGGTTCACACCCCGCGGAGGCTTGTGCACTCACTTGCACCGGTTCACACCCCAACAATCCTGTGTGACTTAGACGTGTTCCCTAGTGATCAGGGATGGTTCAGGGTACTAATTTATTGATGTTTTGACTCTTCCTAGTTGATTGACAGATTCGGTGGGTGCAGCAAGACGGATTGAGGGCCAAGGACCCAAAATGGCCACACACCGTACACGGTGTACTCCACCCAGCGGTGGCATCACCACAAATATATTTCGCGCCCACGTACGGTGTGTCACGACATTACCAGTCACGGGCACCAGCGTCACCCTGGTGATCACCACGACGCAGGGACATACGACATTTCACGCCCTGTGGAGGCCTGTGCAACCAGTGCAGTGCCAAAGGAGCAGGAAAGGCAGAGTCTGGGCCAGAGCAGCGACACCTGGGGAACAGCGGAGCATGGCAGTAGAGCATGGGTGTGGATTAGATTCAGATTAGATGCTTGTACAGTTGCACTATAGACACAATTTTTTAAAATCATCTATGCAAGCCATGGCCTGGGCCAAGCCAAGCCAGAGCCAAGCCCTATGTGGGGGCTTTGGCTTGGCCTGGCATTTCTGAAAGCCAGAGCTGGTTTGGGCTGGGTGAAAGCCAGGGCTTTGAGGCGAAGCCGGGCCAGAACATCGCTAGGTAGGATGCAGTCTGGTGTGGCCTGACCGCAGGACAGGAATCAAGCATGATGAACAAGCATGTGACTGCAGAGATCGGATAAGATCACATGACAAAGAAGACATAAATGGGAAGGAAAGCGAAAGATGAGAGAGATTAGGATCTGTTCCACCAACACTCCTATCAACATTGTCTTAAACCACTGAAAGCGATAACGATGGCGAACGCAGCAAGGGAATCTTTATTGAGTGAAGAGATAAGAAGTGACAAGTGCGTGACCTAAATAGCTAATTATAGAGCGAGGGAGAAGGAAGCTGAGATCGGGCAGATCATGGGAGGAAGAAGGGAAGGAGGTGGGAGGAAAGGAAGGAGGACCTGTGGACATCAGCGAGGTGCCAGAGGACATGGAAGTGGATGCAGAGGAGAAGATGGGGCAGGGAGAAGTGCTAACGGAAATACTGGCGAACAGGCTGGAAGACTGGGGAGAGGAGGACCCGTTCAACGACAAGCGAGCACACAAACTGAAGCTTTCGGCCTTGCAAAGGCAGCACCTGATGGAGGAGAATGAGAGGAAGCAGAAAGCGCTGAGGTTATTAACGGTGCGGAACGAAATCGAGATCGACGCTGACATGACAATGCCTGTGGGGAAGGGACAGGTGATCATGACGACGGAGCGAACGATGCTGGACTACGAGCTGACTGTGGGGAGCAAAGTTGGGCTCGGGGCGGTACTGCCTAACGCAAGGATGGCGAAACACTTTATGCTGGAGCTGGACCTGCAGCAACCGCTGCGAGAGTTCCGAGGGAAGCGAGGGATGGTAGGGTTCGACACGAAAGGAAAGATGCTGTACATCGGACGAGCGCGGAACGAAGACGTTTTCGTGGCGATGGCACCGAACGAGTTCATCCGGTGCGAAGAGGAGCCGTGCGGTGCGGGGCACAAGACAGGAAGGCCACAACTATCGCGGCGGCACTACCGGCAGGTGGTGATGATGTTCGCGTACTTCATGGCGAAGATCCCAGAGCTATCGTTCGTGACGCCTGATGGGAGGAGTGTGTACGAGCTGGACCTGGAGAGCGCGAGGGTGAAATGGGATGAGGTGACGAACGTACTGTAAGCAGAAAGGGAAGTGGTCGTGGAGAAGAAGCTGATAGGAAAGAATCTTGACCGAACAGAGACCATGGAACGATCAAGCTGAACCAGAGGAACACGGAGAAGCTGGACGAGCTGATGTCGAAAGGGTACAAAGACTGGGTGAAGAAAGCGCCGAGCTTGTGGAAGAAGGACGGGTTCCTCGAGAAGCACTCGCCGATCGTGGTGACGTCTCGGTACGGGCAAAACGTGGAAATTGCAGAAGGAGGAAGCGAGATGCGAGAGGCATCTCACTGGAACAAGGAGCGAGACTACTCGAAGGTGGCGTTCACGACGGTGGCACTGGCGACGCTAATAGAGTGAGTGGGATGACTGGGAAGGAGACGAGCTGATGTGTTGTGGGCAGGTGCACGGAAGCGACTTCGTGGGAGGCGTTCGACAGGAAAGTGCTGAAGCGGGAATTCGGGGCGCTGTACGACGGGGACAACAAGAACAGTCGAAAGAAAGTCAACCTGGCGACGCTGCCGATGACGACTGAAGAAGGTATAGAGATCCCGATATACGACGAGACCGGGAGGAAAATACCACGGCGGCGAGCGAGGCGACAGCCAGAGGATCCGGCATGTGGGGTGCTGATGGACCTGACGAACGTGCACAGTCTGTTCCATCCCGAGCGGGAGTACCCGCTAAGCGAAGAGGACAGGATGGAGGAGTACGATGAGCTGAGGCCGGAGACCGGGAGGGTGGACGTGTACCCTCTTGGGTTCCTGCGAACTGTTGGAAACGTGCAGGCTGAGGGGATACCGCCGTGTTTCTACAGCGGGATCAGGGAGATCAGCAGCAAGGTGCGCGCAGATCCGAATGGAGGAGATGAAGGCAGCAGCAGCAGCAGCTCTACCAGCACGACCAGCAATGGGTCGATGACGAGGACCCCACGTACTCAGGTAATCAAGCCGATCTCATCACAATTCTACAACTACATTTCGCACCGGGCGGCGAGCCGAGCAGGAGACATGGACACAGAGAAGGGGACAGTGACTGCGGCGTTAGCAGGAGCGTTCGCGACGACGGCGAAGGACCGAGCGACTGCAAGAGGCAAGCAAGACCAGTGCCGAGTCGCGCTACCATGGAAGCGGTTCCACAACAAGATCAGCTGCTACGACTGTCCCGTGAGCTGCCGAGGAGAAATTGTGTACGCGGTGAATGTGAGGGCGCTGAAAGTGAGAACTGGAAGGTAAGGGGATGGTGCCCATAGGAGAGCAGAGGAAGGACACTGAACGGCGAACAGGAGTCTGTTCTCTGATGTGATCTGGCCGCTGGTAAACCTGTGGCGGCGAAAGGAGGTGAGGGGTACGATCAAAGACCACGTAGTGATCTTCAAGCCAGAGGTGAGAGATGAAAAGGCAGAGACGGTGAGGTGAGAAACGAGCTGAACCTATGCGCAACAGATATTCCCGTCACTGTTCGAGTGGGTATCGTACCCGGTCACGACATTGATCGAAACGATCTACGAGCAGGAATTGGGGAAGATCCAGGAAGACACGGAGGACGAAGAACCAAACCAGCTAAAGCTCGAGTTGTTAGCGGCATTGGAGCGGACGCTGTGCTACTGCCACACGGGGAATGCAGCGTGTTTGGCGACGACACTGATGAGGCCACTCGGCTTGAGCCGAGGATTGATCAAGGACGGCTTCCCGATGCTGAAGAATGTGTTCAAGGAAAAGAACATCCTGGAAGCGATGAAGCGTGGGTTGCAAGTAGATGACCGTAAATGGCCGCTGAAGGATGGGTACCCTGCGATAGCATCGAGGAAGGCACAAGAAGTCACATATTCCGTTCAGCATTTCCATGTGAGTATATCTACCTGATGTGCCCCAGCATAACCGTCCCCGCGTTTGTCCACCATGGACAAACGCGGACGCGATATGCGAGTCCGCGTTTGTCCATGGTGGACAAACGCGGGAGCGATATGTGAGTCCGCGTTTGTCCATGGTGGACAAACGCGGGAGCGATATGTGCGTCCGCGTTTGTCCATGGTGGACAAACGCGGGGACGATATGTGCGCCCGCGTTTGTCCATGGTGGACAAACGCGGGAGCGATATGTGCGTCCGCGTTTGTCCATGGTGGACAAACGCGGGAGCGATATGTGCGTCCGCGTTTCCGTTGTTCGTTTATGTTTATCTTGGCCGTTCATAATTCCTTGGTCCGATGCTCATGCTTTCCTAGGCTTATCACGCAAAACTCCGTCTCAGACATACACTCATCGTCAATCCTTCCATCTCTTACAATTCCTCCTTCTCCTCCGTCGAGAACAGAGCAATGCACGTATCCGTCATCGCATTCCAAGCCCTCTTCGACGACGTCAAAAAACTCGTGGCAGACGGCGTCAGGAGAGATATCGCCGCAATCGTTTCTGCCGCTCTCACTCAG
>JAKELI010000907.1:0-17294 GCA_021525025.1 Lactarius hengduanensis | reverse complement strand
CGCACAACTAACCTAGGCTGGCAAGCGTCCAACTTGCTATAAAGTAAATAGGTCATTCTTCTTAGTATTCGTGTGTTCTTTTCTTTTAAACTTTCTGCGTTTTTTTCGGTCTCGGGCAACCTGAAACTTGGCAACCCAATCTCCCCACACGTCGCCGTCCCCTCGTTGCCTCGCCATCGCGTTGTTGTCGCCCCTGCTGACGTCCCATCGTCGCTTCTCCATCGCATATCCGTCGCCGCCGTGATTAGGGGGTCGCGCGGCTCGCGTTGACGGAGTGCCCGTTGCGGTAGGGGCATCCTCGTCGGCGTCGTGGTTGGGATACCACGCGGGCTCCTCTGATCAGCGGCGTCAGCCCTACAAAGGAGGGAAGAAAGCTAAGTCCGTATTCCAATGTAACCCCGCAAAGTACTCGCTGATCGCCGGCCCGCATGGATCCCAACTACAAACACCGCTGCCACTGGAATCATACTATTGAGAACCCGCTCCATTTCAAAACCCACTTCGTGACAGAGACCGAGACCAAGACTGAGCATTTCCGCCTATCCTTTCCCTCACGTCTCTCCAAAACCTTTCGCTCCACTCGGTTCTTCCACCCTCTCAGAGATTACCACTTGTTCTATCCATTTCAACTTATAACCCTTCTCGTTACGCAAATGTGCGCCTCGAACCAGCCACCCTTCCTCACAGCGCGTCCCCAAGTCCTGCGTGGTACCATCAATATCACGTTCGAAAAGCGTGTCGGTGTCTGGTTCATTTTTGAATGGACCACGGTGTTGGAAGTGCTCGCGACATACTCTGTAGGTATCTAGGGTACACTGTAGTAGTCGAATTGTCCACTTTGCGAATCTAAATATTACAGTCTCGTATTATTTGTCTACGCGGGTACTCGGCGATTGACGATTCGGAAAATTCATGTCTCGAGACATTGACTCGAGACATTCTGATGTCGCTGAATATTGTGAGTTGTTTTGAGATTTCGATGTCTTGAGTCTTAATGTCTTGAGTCGTTGACTTACGATGTTCCGATGTCGGAAGTCGCGCCGAATATCCTCTTGATGAAATCCGAGGATATATGGGGATTATATTGGGAATATGTACTGCTATGTCATCGGGATAAATGACACAAATTCATTGACAATGAATTTGCGAATCACATTGAAATTATATAGGCAATCATATTGTAAATATAATCCCAATGTATCTGATGGCATAACTCTTTCTTCATCATAGAGTACATTGTAAATAAGTTTACAATGTTTTACATGGCAACATTTTAGACATTTTTGGAACATCCTTCTCATAAATTTAACATAAAAATCTGCTTAACATTGGACAATGCCCACAGTGTCAGCCCATCTGTATGTGAGCCTGTCAACTAACATACTATGATAGAGATCCAACAAAGGAATCACAAACGAGTCTCACAACCTCACAATCCCAGACCTGCTGCGCTTTTCATATGCAAAGCAGGCAAATGCAAATCATGCCAAGACTTGCATTCTCAGAAGATCAAGGCTCCAAGAAATCTGGGATGACATGGAGAAAAAAAACTACATTGCCATCTTGGTGCACCCCTGCACCACCACAGATCGGTGACAAAGGCCAAGGGAAAATATCTGCTGATGGACAGCAAGTGTTCTGCACTGTGCACCTCATCATGACATTGGGCTGTCTATGGGGTCCTCTACCTCCTGATAGCCATGAGAACCAACTCCTCAAGAACTTCTGTGATCTTATTGTGGTGACCAAGATCACTGCAGGAAGGTGTGTTACTGTTGTCTGTTCTGAAGTTTTGCAATCCCATGCTGAGGTACCTGTGTGGACTCCACAAGCTCTTCCTGGTGCATCAGCTTATCCCATACCACCACATCTCTATCCATCTGACAGAGCTCCTATCTCACTTCGGCCTGACAACAGTGTGGTGCTGCTGGGTGTTTGAGCAATATAATCATATGCTTCAGAACATAGAATCAAATGGAAGGTTTGGTTCGTTGTTTTTGCAGCATGGCGGAAAAATATAGTGAATGCTCATAAACTATGACAGGTGAACTCAAAAAGACATTATTTGAGCAAATGTGCATGATCCAAAGGCTTTGAGGTCTTATTTCCTTGTTCGAACAACTGGGACACTGCCTACAACCCCTGGCAGACTGACTTGGAAATTATCTCAACCCCACTGTGAAGGGAACCGTCTTTGAAGACCTGACATGTGCAGGAGGGATCCAAAGGTGTTGAGCAGCAAACACAGAGTTGAAGAGGAGGAGCAAGCAAATCCCCCCACAGTGTCAACCAGACAGTGAGTCAATGGTTGCTTGTGAGAGGCAGCCTGTGGATAGAGTGTGTGACCATGTCATTGGTAAGTGCGGAAAGTTGAACAAGTGGAAAAAAGAGGGAGCTGAGTGGGACATTCCGATTGTTTGATTGTCCAATGTGGGACATGCCAAATGCTGTTCAATAGCCCTGCCAATGGTCTGAGTCAACTGAGACCATCATGATGTACTGTACTTCTTATTGAGCGCCCTTTTCCCCTTGAATCCATGTAATACTACTTAGAGTGCATCGCTGTATGTATTCAGCATACTAAAATATACAAGTCCCTTCAAACATTCCATTGACCATTGGCCCATGCAAACGGAACCTATACATTCAATCTTGTGCAGCCTGAGGGCAGAGCACAAGCAGACAGAGATCACAGCAACACTGTATAGATTTAATCCTAAAAAAGTCAGCTTTATCCATTTGGTATGATGTGGGTACCTTGTCCTAAGGCAGCATGTGGAAGCATGGTATGCCAAAAGCCTGTCTGTCATATGGGGTACAGGCAAAGTGTGCAATGACTTCTTGTGCCACTACTACTTCTATTTTGCCCTCGAGCCCAGGGTGGTAGAGGTGGCCACCAACCAAGGGACAATATGGGTCTTGTTGGGCCTCTTGTGCTGAAAGCTCCTTGAATCTCTGAACAATGAAGTAAGCTTCGGATGATGGCCAGAAGGGAATGGTGAATATCTGCTTGATTTTTCCATGTGCCAGTTGCCAGAAATCTGGTCCCCAATAACCACATGACTATCCCTGATGGAGAACAATGATGGGCTGAAGATGGCCCCACAGTGGCTAAAATTGTCATACTGCCTGGCTTTCCTGTTAAAATGCGACCTATAGAGGGCCCTTGAGTCACAGAGGATATAAGACTAAAGGGATATTTTCCGTCCTCTGCAGGATATACTAACCTGACTAAGCATATCTAAATAAGGTAACTCCGCTTGGAGCGTTGTACAGCCACAGAACAGCACAATCTAGGACACTCTAGCTACAAATAACAGGTATCACCCCTCATTATTGGCACACTTGCAGATGAAAGGATGGCCATCAGCGCCAGGGATTTCATATAATCCTGGCACATCCCAGATATCTTCCATGACACCACCAGATAGCAGAGAGGTGTCATGGTCCATCATGTCCTCCACCCCAGGATGGCATAACATCTGCCCCAGCCAATTGTTGAACGTGTGGTAAAAGTAGTGACAGACAGGGGTATGGTATTGACGACTGTGAATAATATGTGTCTTTCAGAGCCACCAACTGCAGATTCATTGAGTAAATGGATGTTTTGACAAGCACATTTTGGGGTATGAGTTGGGTCCATTGTCAGGATAACAAGTTGAGCACTTTGGACAGCAGACAAAGACTCTATAAGAGGGCTGCAAAGCGAGCCTCCAGATGACTGTGCAGGCATCCGAAGGCACAGATTTTGCGAGGTATTTACCCTGGCTGTTGGTTGTATGAAAGTCTTCTACCATAAGGTTGATGAGGAACTGGATAGTAAACAATAGCTGGCCACAGTCTCTCAGTGATAGGCCAGAGACTATGTGCATCACAGCCACCAGAATGTATGCCACAACAACAACAGGTTGGACATCGGAGGATAATGGTGACATTTCAAAGTAGGGTGCTGGAGACCGTAATAAGTTAATTGCAGACCCATTTGAGATTGAGCTAGCACACTCACATGTGTCTATGACCTGCATCAATGCCAAACCAAAGTTGTTGACAGTTGGGCCAGGGTCAGACTGTGTGGGCACACTGTGGTCCTTCTGGGACACCATCTGCCATGCGTGAAGCTGCAAATTGTCCAGCTTGATCCATTCATTCTGAATGTCATGGAGTAACTGGTCTCTGATAGACCTACAGTGTTCAAATGTGCCGCAGTCTAGATTTTGGCAATTGATGAACATCTTTTTTATCCATTCGCAATATTCTAGGAACTGGGTGTTTGCTTTCGCAAGTCTCTGTAGTGGGGGAGGGGGGCGTAGGTCGTCTTCTTTAGATGGTTCCCAGAAGACGAGACCCTCGATGTGAATGTCATGGAGTAATCCTGACTGAAAGACGGACAGGCAATCTTCTAATGAGCGGGCAAGTTCGTCCTCTTGAGAAGCCCATGCCTGGGTTCCAACTGGCTCACCAGCACAATGAGTAGTTTGTGGTGAAGTTGTTGTATCCAATGCGCCTCCAGTCTGATGCCTATATGGAGATCCAGCCTCTCACTGGTGTCCATACACTTGAGACACGGTTCACCTTTAAAACACTGCTGACGTACCATATATTTGAGACACTTTTCACCTCTATGGTGCTCCCAATATTCTTGTATTCCAAGCCTCTTTCCTCAAATCAGATTGCCCCTCTCATCTGTGGTTTCCTTCTTGTCACAGCCATAACTGACACACATACAGACAGGTTGATGCATGGACATGGGTTCTGTTCAGACAACAAGCGAGACAGGAAAGTGGACTGATAATGAAATTGGTGACTATAGACGACACACAGCAACCATAAGGCCAGAGAAGAGCCAGGTACTAGGAAAAACAAAGCCTATGGTGAGGCAAACATGAGCAACAATACCACAGTTGGTGAGTCAAGGAACCAATCTGCACCCTGGCAGCTCGAACCTCTGCTCGAGGTTCTGCCAAATTTTCCCCTCCAGTAACTCCGCCTTCCTTTTGATCGAGTCTATACAGTTTAGAGTAGGTTCTAATTAATAGCACATCAAATAGGGATCACAGCTAGTGTTTGGTAGTGTTATGCACAATAATCTTTCTTGAGTCCTGTTTCCCACCCTGCTTTCAAAAGCTGACTTCTCATCTGGCATAAGCCCTACTCCAATTGACAACTTATTGCCCTAATCGGATTACACAACACTATCTTTGAGTTATAATAAGTGTTGGAACATTTTTTGAAGGGATATTAAATCATACCTCATGTTCTTTCATCGTGGATCCAAGATCCTTAATATTGTCTGCCCTGCAAACAGCAGATTTTGTTGTCGCTTTGAGATCATTGTGATACCTCCTTAGGGTGTGACACGGGTGCGGGTAAACCCGTGGTAAATGACTCACGGTTCTTGCGGGTAAAGGTACGGGGTTGATTTTCTGTACCTGCAGCAACACCATACCCGTTGTGGTAATGTTGCAGGTTGGCACAGATTTTGTCAGTATTTACAGGACTCGCAGAGAGACTGTTTATTGAATAGGAAAGGAGATAAAGATACTACATAATACAAGCTATGGAAATGCCTGCTGCAGCGCTACTGCTCCTGCTGTCATCACATCGCAACCATCCTCGCAATCGCCCCATCATCGTCATCACCCCTGCTGCAGTTTTGTTGTTGTTGTTGTCGTGGCCATGCGGTTGACTTTGCCTCGCCGATGCTGTTATAGCCTTGTGGTTGACTTCGCCTCACCGTGGTCGCCTTGCGTTCGACGTCGCCCTGCCATTGTCGTAGTACTTACTCCTGTCGTGTCATCATCACCTGAGTCATGTTGAGGCAGCCGGAATCGCCCCTGCATTGGCGAGGCGGCAGCGTCAGTTGATTACCTGTGCAGCTCAGGGCTGCATCAGTGAAGCGCACTGTCTTGTCGTCACAGTTGTCATTGCCAGCGCATGTGGCTTGGGACTTGGTTAACAGGTGCCAGTGCCTGCTGTTGTTATCACCACTGCCACCGCTGTCGCCTCACCATCATTGCGTGCCTCTGTCATTGTCGTCATTGCACAGGGCCCCTGGCAGGTGGTGGTGGCGTGGTGCGCATGGTAGCCATGTGGGCCTGCGACAAGTATCAGAACATGGTAGGCCCGAACGAACTGACACTTACTTTTTTGATCCGTCGGGGTGTACCGTCATCAGTCCCTGGCGGGGACTCGCACGCGACGGGCTGGTGTCGTAGTGGATCTTGCATGCCACGTCATGGCAGCTCTTGCCACTGTGACGGGGTGGGGATGAAGGTGGACCCGCGTGCGGCGAGTGGTGGAGGCGACGGCCACGGGCTTGCGCGCGGCAAGGCAGAGCCGGGGGTGGGAACTTGAAGGGTGGCTTGGGACTTGCGCTGGTGCATGCGTGTGAGGTCCGGGACAGCTGCAGATTGACGTCAGCAAGATATCAGTACATGTACTCACATGTAAGGATTTGGTTGTGTCTGCTGCAACGATATGGGAAAGATCGAGCTGATGAGTGATGCGTGACGCGTGACAGGCCCATACGCCGGCAAACACCGCAGTGGGCAGTGTGGGAAAGATTACTTCCCACACTCTTTACACCGAGCTCAGCGGTGGCGGCCGTGACCCTGCCAATCGCATACGCCTTGGCGTATACCACGACAACGACAACGACGACAGCCACCCCCCACCAATGCACCAGCAACCACTGGCATGTGCTCTGGGCCTGCTAACCACGACAACGATGACGACAACGCAGTGCACGATGACGGCGGTGGCAGTGGCAACAGTAGGCCACCGACTACGACTACGACGGCAGCAACGACGATTATGGCGAGGCGAGATGAGGCGGTGGTGAAGCGACTACGATGGTGGCTAGGCGAGATCGACGGCAACGACAGCGGTGTGACGCCAGCGACGACAAAAACACAACAACGACTGCAACTGTGACGACGGCGATAGTGCAACGACTTGGATGGCGGGCGCTGCGACTGTAGGCATTGTAGGTAGTAGTCACTGGATGGAAAATACCCTTTTACCATTGACATAATTTAGGCATATCCTATAACAAAAGGTATTTTTTATTCACAATTTTTCATATGTAACATGTTGATAAGGTAACTAAATATTGACATTGCAATTTCAAAGCACAATTTGTAGTCAGTATAAGATATTTTTTCCACAATATTGTCAGGATATTATAGAGGTTATATTATGTATCTTGTTGAAATATTTCACATGGTAATATCTTTATAAAATGCAACAGTTGTTCAGTTTAGAGGGTTTAGGCAAGGTTCAGGGTTCAACCACAAAAACATTCTATCAAGATATTACCATGTGAAATATTTCAAGAAGATACATAGTTTAACCTCTATAATATTCTGGAAAAGGAAAATTATATTGTCTATATATTGTGCTTTGAAATTGCATTGTCAATATTTAGTTACTTTATCAACATTTTATGTATGAAAAATTGTGGACAAAAAATACCTTTTGTTATAGGATATGCCTAAATTTTTTCAATGGTAAAAGGGTATTTTCCATCCAGTGAGTGTACATTGTAATTCTAATTCCTTGCACTGCTTCACATGGTCATAACCCACGGTATAGGGCAACGGTGGTACGGTATACCACGGTATTCCTATACCGTGGTGTTGAAGTGTACACCATGGGTTAAACCCATGGCTACGGGTGCAGTGTTGCGGCGGGTGCGGTTAAGGTGTGACACGGGTACAGGTAACACCGCGGGTTTTTGGTCACGGGTATGTACGGGTACGGGTACGGGTACGGGTTTTTATACCCGCGGGAAACCCGTACCCGTAGCCACGGGTATACGGGTATGGTTACATAAGCAGTACATAAGCATTTTGGGTATTTTTTGGGTATTTTTCCGGATTTTTCTGGATGTTTACATGGTTTTTATCAATTATACTCGGATTTTGATGTTATCCAAGGCCATAATGGCTTCAGATGAGGAATAAATAGTCAATGTAATGATTATTAACATTTTTCAAAATAACTTTCACCCAAATATATTGATTTTATATTGATTTTATACAAAAACCCATATACCCTTAGGGGTTTTTCCATACCCCTGGAAACCCGTGGAAACCCGTGTATGTTTTCATACCCCTACCCATACGGGTACGGTGTTCACGGGTACGGGTACGGGTACGGCAAAAAAAACCCGGGGGTTACCCCTGTCACACCCTAGGTGCGGTATCACGGGTGGCAGATACGGTACTGGGCAATGACACCCACGGTGCAACCCATGTCGTTCCCTATACCTCATGTATCTTTTCTAACTGGTCAAAGAAGTCATCTGTTTCCTGGCAGAGGTCATCTATTTCCTGCATCATGAAGACAGTGAAGCAGTGATTGTCACAACTGTCACATCCAAGTCTGAGTCCACTCCCAAACAAAAATGAGCATGTGCATCTTGCCTGGATTTAGATTGCCTACTGTAAGATGTACAGAAGAATGAAAAATAAAAAATAAACAAATCTAAATTCAAAATGCAATACTGTTGATATCCTTCCTCCAAACCATCTGCTTGAATGCATTCTGCCAGCTCCCCCTTTGGTCATCTATGTCCCAGTGAACCAGATGACACTGGTCCTGATGAGCTCCAGTTATAACTCTGATGTGACAAAGGCCTGGAGGTGTGAAAACAAGCCATTGTCGAATCCACATATCTTCCATCCCCTTCATTTCTCTGAGGGACTTCCAAGACTGAAATTGAAATTACTCAAGGTACCGGAGCAACCACAAGCCGTCTTCCCAGGTGTCTGCTTCGTCACATAGCATTTGTACGCATGTGTTCTAGAATAAGCTTCAATGCATGTAGTGTTTGAAAGTTCTGTACACAAAACTGAAAAAAAAACCTGACACAGTACTGAACAGAACTGGAAATACCAGTTCCAGTTTTGTAAGATTTGCCCCTGTGCCAGTTCTGGTTTTGCTCAGAATCCTCAGGTGTCAAAACCACCCAAAACCACCCAGAACTGGTTCAGAACTAGTTTTGTTCAGTATTCCCTGTCAACGATGTACCAGAGACATTTTTGTTGTGTCTAAGAGATTCAATGAGGACTACCCAACAACCAAGGTCTGTCTTGTTATTTGTAGCTAAAGCGTCCTAGTTTCCAGTGTTCTGTGACTGTACAACACTCCAAGTCGAGTTACCTTATTTAGATATGCTTAGTCAGGTTGGTATAACCTGCAGAGGACGGAAAATATCCCCTTAGTCTTATATCCTCCTCTGCAGTCCCCTTGTGTCATCTGTGACTCAAGGGCCCTCTATAGGTTGCATTCCAACAGGTTATGGGCCCTGTCCTGCACCTTAATTGATCCTTCCTGCTCTCCTTGCTGCTTCCATAGTCTTGGCTGCTCTTAGCACCTTCTCACTCATTCCTATCACTCCCATTCAATTCCTACTCTTCCATTCATCCAAATCACTCCATTCCTTTCCACTCTATCACACCCATCGCGTTTACCATGTCTGCATCAAGAGACTCCTCCATCTTGTCCATTTCCACTCTCACCAGCGAAAACTATCGCCTCTGGGCTGATGATATGAAGTCCTGGTTACAGCTCAATGGCCTATGGCGATTGGTTTCTGGCTCAGAGAAGAAGCCAGTGGGAAAACCTGAAGTCTTGGACTCTCAGGGCATTGTGCTGACTGCTGCTATGGTGTCCCAGATGGCAATGGGGTCGTCCTCACAGTCCCTAATGAGCACTCTGAGCTCATGGGACATGGCAGTCTTGAGAGCTCCAGCAGCCTTCTCAGCCTTGACCTCCCATCTGTCCAGCTTCTCCTCGTCTGGAGGCCTCAAGGCCTCCTTTGTCCAACAGCGAACTGCCCCTCGCTTCAATGCCTACCACACTCTCCTATCCATCCAGAAGGACGACTCAGAGTCCCTGGAATCACTCATTAACAAGGTGGATGAGCAGATTAGAGTCATCCAGTCACTTTCTCCTTCCTCCTTCACTCTGGACAACCTGTACAACGAGCTGGCTGTCATGGCCATCATTAGGGCACTCCCACAGTCATTCGACGAAGTTATATGCACCATCTCAGTCCTGGACAAGTTTGACAAGCAATCTGTGATCCAATCGCTCAGGAACATGGATCAGACGCGTTCAAACCTATCTGGGACCTCATCTGCTTTCTCAGCAACATCTGGGCCTTCCAGATCGCGTCCCAGGGTGCACCAAGCGTCTCAGTCCACTCCTTCCAGTCAAGCTCCCCAAGGTGGCTCTTCCAGTCGTCCTAAATGTGACTTCTGCTCTCGCTTGGGCCATATTGAGGCCAAGTGCTTCCTCAAGAAGCGCCTCATGCATCAGGTCAACCCCCCTTCATCCTCCACAGCTTCCCCCACCATCTCGTCTCAGTCACCTCCAGAGGCCCCACAGTCCGCCTCAGCTGCATCAGCAAGTGCTCTCTTTCTGCTTTTCTGCTCTCCAGGTCGACTCTCACACTTCCTGGAATGCAGATACTGGTGCCTCAGCTCATATGACATTCAATCGCCATTGGATGCGAGATTTGAAGCCGCATCGCGTCGAAATTAGGCTGGCTGACGGGTCTGTGGTCTATTCTGAAGGGGTCGGGTTGGTCCGGTTCAATCCTGTGGTAAATGGCGAGGAAATGGCACCTCTAGAGCTCACTAATGTCCTATATGTCCCTGCTCTCTGCAGTAATCTATTATCTGTACTATATCTCACTCTCCATCGCCGTTTCGTCGTCTGCATTGAGAGGGACACCCTACACTTCGTCAGGGACAACAGGATCGCGTTCCAAGCAAAGACTGGACCTTCAAATGCTGCATATCTCGTTGGGGACACCATTCCAGTGGAGGAGTTCGCCTCAATATCATCTACCACCACCCTCCCATTGGATTAGGACCTCTGGCATCGTCGCCTCTGCCACCTTCACTTGGCAGGCATCAAGAAGCTGCTCTCAGGCAACCTGGTGACGGGTTTCAAGCTTGACTCACAAGCTAACCCTGATCCAGTATGCGAAGCCTGCAAAGCTGGCAAGATGCATGCAGATCCCTTTCCATCTTCGACCTCTAGAGCCTCAAAGCTGCTTCAGCTGGTCCACAGCGACGTCCATGGCCCTGCGAAGGTGCCCACACATCAAGGGTATCGCTATTGGGTCACATTCATTGAGGACTACTCTCGCTTCAAGGCTGTTTACCTCCTGAAGCGAAAGTCTGAGACCTTTGCTGCCTTCAAACAGTTCAAGGCTTGGGCTGAGAATCTCACTGGAGCGAAACTGGGCACTCTGAGGGACGATAAGGGTGGGGAGTACATGTCTGGCGAGTTTGAAGCGTTCTGCATAGAGCATGGCATCCAGAGGCAGCACACTGTCAGGAATCGCCCTCAGCAGAATGGGGTCGCTGAGAGGGCCAACAGGACAATTGAGGAAGCCATCATCTCGATGCTGCATGAGTCTGGCATGCCCACAGCCTTCTGGGGCGAAGCTCTTGCCACTTTCATTCACACTAGCAACAGACTCGTCCGTCACCTCAGCACTCCCAGACAGTACACCCTACCAGGCATTCAATGGGAGCAAGCCAGATCTGTCTAGGCTTCGTGTCTGGGGCTGCACTGCATATGTGCTGATCCAGAGCGACAAGCGTCCACTTGGGAGCCTTGGATCACATATGGAGAAGTGTGTATTCATTGGATACCCTCAGGGCTACAAGGGATGGAAGTTCTACAACCCTGTTACCAAGAAGGTGTTCATCTCAGAGAGGGCTGACTTTGATGAACGCTTCTTCATGCTCCAGGCTCACTCTGTACCCCACCTGCCTCCCACTCGTCCCAATTCGCTTCTTGAGACGCCTCCTACCTCCATTTCACTCCCAGACATCTCAGACGATACACTGGATGCTCCAACTGACTCACAGATGCCAGTTCATGGGGGAGATGGGTCTACTGCTTCTGATCTGCCATCTGTTCCTCATATCTCGCCTCCAAGCGTCACTTCATGTCATCGGCCCAAAGACGATGGTTTTCGCTGGTGAGAGTGGAAATGGACGAGATGGAAGAGTCTCTTGATGCAGACATGGTAAACGCGGTGGATGCGATTGAGTGGAAAGGAATGGAGTGATTTGGATGAATGGAAGAGTGGGAATTGAATGGGAGTGATTGGAATGAGTGAGAAGGCGCTAAGAGCAGCCAAGACGATGGAAGCAGCAAGGACAGCAGGAAGGATCAATTAAGGCGCAGGGCAGGGCCCATAACCTGTTGGAATGCAACCTATAGAGGGCCCTTGAGTCACAGATGACACAAGGGGACTGCAGAGGAGGATATAAGACTAAAGGGATATTTTCCGTCCTCTGCAGGTTATACCAACCTGACTAAGCATATCTAAATAAGGTAACTCGACTTGGAGCGTTGTACAGTCACAGAACATTGGAAACTAGGACGCTTTAGCTACAAATAACAAAATATCCCTTTAGTCTTATATCCTCCTCTGCAGGTGAGTAATTAGTTTTGCCTTAATCAATATAGTCTTATATCCTCCTCTGCAGTCCCCTTGTGTCCTCTGTGACTCAAGGGCCCTCTATAGGTCGCATTTTGACAAGAATACCTTGACATTGGATCACAGAATCTCCAAAAAACGGTGCGTCTCTTGTGTACATACCCACCCCATGTACTTATTACTATAGTTTGACCGATACCACACTACTGTTGTGGGCACCACCCACACCACCAATGAGCCTACCCCACCTCAACCCATTGAACACCCTGACATGATGTATGGTTCCGCGTGGATGGAGTCAGTGATTGCAAACTGCCATGCCCAGGATGACAATGAATCAGATCCTTACCACAAACTCAACACATATCTGCAAGCACCACTTGAGCCGTTTCATAGCCTGACTGATGCTGATATCATACACTGGTGGAGGGACCATGTCATTGTGTATCCCACCCTTGTAAAGATGGCTTGAGATTATCTTGCCTTCTGTGGGTCCTTGACTCCTTGGAGTGCCAATTCTCCAGCACGTGACATATTGGTACTGATTTCTGAAACTGGCTCTTGCTGACAATGTTTGAGGCTGTACAGCTACTTAAGGGTGGGTATAAGGCTGGCATTATCTCTGCTCACCTTGAGGCCACTGCACTCATTAAGGAGCTGGATAGTCCTTCTGAGGTAGTTGAAATTGGTGGGAACATGGTGCTGAAGGAGTAGCGTGGCTAGGACCTTTAAATGTAATGCTTTATTGTATCTTTACATGTCTGTATGTGGTTACCAAACAAATGGAAAGTTGTATCCAAGTCTTGAATTTTGATTTATGAGTGATTGTCGGTTGAATGCCAGATGTGTGAACTCAAAGACTTTCAAAGTGTGTCGCACAATCTCAGACACACACTTTCTTGTACTTTAGCTCTCTAGATATACTGACTACTTTACTTTATATCATTGCTATATCTGTATGTATAGCTTCTGAAGATATCCTGTGATTCATTGTGTGTTTTTTGTGTGTAAATGGTCTGCGACCAAGTCTAAACCCAGTCTAGACCGAACTGAACCCACATGGCTCTAAACCATTTGGAACCGAGATTAAACCGGACCGAACCGATATAAATGGTCTGTGTTGGTTTTGGTTTTGGTTTCAGGAAATCAGGGGGAAACCAAACAGTTTGGTTTCCAGTTTGGCCCAAACTGGCCCAAACCAAACTGAACTGAACTTCCCCAACACTAGTCTGATTGAGCGACAGGTGGTGACTCTGTCTGCCCAGAAAATGTATGGCACCATGTCCAGCCATTTCAAAGCCTCACCTTTGCAAGCCTTAAGCAGAGAGTCCCAAATAGTCCTGTGTTGCTGCTCAACGATGCCGTTTTGCCCAAGAGTTGTGAGGTGAAATGTTGAATGCCGAACTTGCTAGCCAACCAGTCCAGAGCTGTGATGTAAGCCGAGCCATTATTAGTGATGATCTCGCACCCCAGCGACAGAGAATTTCTTCGAAAATAAACCTGCCTACAGTCTGACCAGTCTCTGTGTGAAGGGTGTGCCACTCAGGCCAGGTGGTGAGGGAACAGGCAGCTTGAATAATGTAAGAGCAGCCACCAGATGAGGTCATATGCATGGTGTTGATGTAGACCTTGCAGAAGAGGGGAGTGGGAATGGGAACAATGGGTGGAATGCGGACCTTAGTGGTTTGTCAGAGTTGGCACTAATGACAGGTCTTGATATACTACTTGACATTGTGATTGAGAGCAGGCCACCAGAAGCAATTGATAAGGGTGTGTCTCATGGAATACACATCTTTGTGGCCAAGATGGTCGTGAGTGTTGCAAAGGAGGTAGTAACACTGGGGACAGGGGATGATTAGATGGTCGCAGCCAGTGGGGTTACATCGCCAGAGCTGTCTGTCTTGCAAGAAGTAACACTTCATCTTGTGGGATATCTTCACCCAAGTGTTGTCTTTGGGATGGTAAGGCTTCTTGAGGGTCTCCAGATAGAACTGGATGTTGTCAGAATGCAACCTATAGATGGCCCTTGAGTCACAGAGGACACAAGGGGACTGCAGAGGAGGATATAAGACTGTATTGATTAAGGCAAAGCTAATTACTCACCTGCAGAGGAGGATATAAGACTAAAGGGATATTTTCCGTCCTCTGCAAGATATACCAACCTGACTAAGCATATCTAAATAAGGTAACTCCGCTTGGAGCGTTGTACAGCCACAGAACAGCACAATCTAGGACGCTCTAGCTACAAATAACACTCCCCCATGACTGTGCAAGGCTCCAAACAGTTAAGTAAACAAACCAAGCATCCTAGCACACTTCTGCACCTTAAACCGGTCAAGTGCCTTCGTGAAGATGTCAGCAGCCATCTCCTGCGTCGTCACAAAGCTAGGAGTGATTAGACCATCCTGAACAGCATCCCTTAGCCAAAACAGGCAAAGGGAGAGATGCTTCATCTTGCTGTGATGCTCTGGGTTCTTGCTCACTGCAATGGCCGATTGATTGTCCATTCTCAGCAGTGATGGGACGGAGATGCTGTAGCCAAGCTCCCCCATGAACTGACGCATCCAAAGGATCTCCTTGCCCGCCTCAACAGCAGAGATGTGCTCTGCTTCAGTTGTGGACAAGGCAACCAAGGGCTGCAACTTGGAGCTCCAAGACACCGCTCCAGACCCAATCTTGACCACAAATCCACCAGTGGACTTCCCATTGTCTGGGTTACCACCATGATCAGCATCTGAGTAAGTGATGAAGGGCTCAGGCGATGTGGAGGGCTTGTAGACGAGCTTGTAGTCAATTGTACCCTTCAGATAGCGAAGCACATGCTTGGCAGCTTGCCAATGAGCCAGGCCAGGATTGGAGTTGAACCTGGCAAGAACTCCGGCAGAATAGGCGATGTCTGGCCTTGTGGTGACTGCCAGATACATCAGGCAGCCTACAACGGAGATATAGGGGAACTGGCGCATTTCTGAGACTTTTGCATCTGTCTGAGGACACATGGTGGTGGAGAGACGTGTGCCAGGGTTGAGAGGAGTGGAGACGGGCTTGGAATCGCTGAGGCCATGCTCCTGAAGGAGATTGGAGATGTATTGGCTCTGGGAGATGGAGAGTGTACGATTAGGGCGATCTCTGATGATTTCCAGGCCGAGTAACTGGGTGGTAGGGCCAAGATCTCGCAGTTTGAAGTGACTGGACAGTTCTTGGACAATTGAATCAATCTTGGCTTCATTCATCCTTGCAAGCAAGCATGATATCATCGACAAACACAGGCATGAAGATCCTAACATCATCTCTGAGGTAGATGTAGAGCCCATGGTCGGATTGGACGCGATTGAAGCCCATAGATGTGAGCACAGAGTGAAGGGTCTGGTTCCAGACCCTGCCTGCTTGCTTCAAGCCATATAACGACTTTCTCAGCCTACAGACATGATCTGGACCGCCTACTTCAAATCCCTCAGGCTGCAGCATGTAGATCTCTTCCTCCAGAGTGCCATTGAGATAGGCATGAGAGATGTCAATGGAGCGAAGTTCAAGGTCTTCCAGAGCAGCCAGGGCAAGGACAATGCGAATGGTGGAGTAGCGAACTGTGGGAGCGAATGTCTCCTTGAAATCGAAGCCAGGACGCTGAGAATAGCCCTTGGCCACCAATCTCGCCTTGTACCGATCCAGGGAGCCATCAGCATTGTGCTTGACCTTCATGAACCATCTGGAGCCAATTGCACGCTTCCCAGGCGGTAGCTTGACGACCTCCCAAGTGCCATTCAATCTGTGAGCCTCCATCTCTTCCTCACATGCCTTGTGCCACAGATCTGCGTCAGAGCGTTGCTGGGACTGCCTATAGGACGTGGGCTCAGCTGTAGACGCCACACAGCTTGGATGATGTCCAGGGGATCATCAGAGTCATCATCTTCGTCTGAAGAGACCACTGCTGGTGTTGGCTCCCTTGGCTGCTTGTAGCGATCTGGAACGGCCCATTGCTCCGGCAGCCACTCATCTCTGGGACGTCTGGAGCGCTGAGGACGAGGGGGAGCAGGAGGATGTAGAGGATGGTGAGCTGGAGGGGTTGAAGGCGATGAAGATGAAGGAGGAAGTGAATGATAGATGGATGGAGGTGTCTGTGAGTGAGCAGGCACTGGAGCGACGCTTGGAGGCGAGATAGTGAGGAACAGATGGCAGATCAGATCAGTAGACCCATCTCCCCCATGAACTGGCATCTGTTAGTCAGATGGAGCATCCAGAACGTCGTCTGAGATGTCTGGGAGTGAAATGGAGGTAGGAGGCGTCTCAAGAAGGGAATTGGGACGAGGGACAGGCAGGTGGGGTACAGAGATGAGCCTGGAGCATGAAGAAGCGTTCATCAAAGTCAGCCCTCTCTGAATGAACACCTTGGTAACAGGGTTGTAGAACTTCCATCCCTTGTAGCCCTGAGGTATCCAATGAATACACACTTCTCCATGTGATCCAAGGCTCCCAAGTGGACGCTTGTCCCTCTGGATCAGCACATATGCAGTGCAGCCCCAGACACGAAGCCTAGACAGATCTGGCTTGCTCCCATTGAATGCCTGGTAGGGTGTACTGTCTGGGAGTGCTGAGGTGACGGACGAGTCTGTTGCTAGTGTGAATGAAAGTGGCAAGAGCTTCGCCCCAGAAGGCTGTGGGCATGCCAGACTCATGCAGCATCGAGATGATGGCTTCCTCGTCCTGTTGGCCCTCTCAGCGACCCCATTCTGCTGAGGGCGATTCCTGACAGTGTGCTGCCTCTGGATGCCATGCTCTATGCAGAACGCTTCAAACTCGCCAGACATGTACTCCCCACCCTTATCGT